>JASEVX010000012.1:58190609-58490270 GCA_031761405.1 Serripes groenlandicus | reverse complement strand
CAGACAGACAGACAGAGACAGACAGACTGAGAGACAGACAGACAGATAGACAGAGAGACAGAGAGACAGAGAGACAGAGAGACAGAGAGAGACAGAGACAGGGACAGAGAGACAGAGAGAGAGAGAGAGATGGAGAGAGAGAAAGAGAGAGATATATAGACAGAGAGAACGAGAGAGACAGAGAGACAAAGAAAACAGACGGAGACAGATAGAGAGAGCCAGATAGAAATTGAAAAAAATAGAACGAAATGAAATGAGAGAGAGTTTGAGAAACAGAGAAGAGAGAGACAGAGAGGGAGAGAGAGAGAGAGAGAGAGAGAGAGAGAGAGAGATAGAGAGAGAGAGAGAGAGAGAGAGATGAGAGAGAGAGAGAGAGAGAGAGAGAGAGAGAGAGAGAGAGAGAGAAAAAAAAGGAGACAGAAAGAGAGAGAGAAATGGGGAGATATCACTAATGGAAGATAGACAGCGAGAGAGAAAGGACACAGAGAGGAGGGTAGGAAGAGACAGAATGAAAGAAAGAGACTGAGATAGGAATAAGGAAAGTCAGACATAAATATTGATGATCGGTGCCATCCCCATTTCGACATGAACTATAGGCTAAACGCCCAGGACCTCGAAATAATTGATAGGTTTGCTATAAGAAAGACAAATTTTCATATTGATCGCAATAAACATGTTTTGCCAAATCACTTTAAAAGTCGTAGTATACGTGTGAGCGTGTGAGTTTGTGCATGTTGAAATGATTGTTAGGAAGTGCAAAACATTGAAATAGGCTCCCCTTTAAACACGTATTATCGTCAAAAGGATCCACCACATCTGAGCCTATAGGGCATGCTATCTTTGTGACGGTCAGTTGTTACACATTGGAAAGTCCGACCGTGCATAAGCATTTTAATGATAGCGATACTGATATCATATGAGCCGCTCCCACAAGAACACCAACATTATGGACTCTGCGTAATGTATCGATTCAGATCTGCCTCCACAACTCGGGCCGACACATTCCGCCTCAGGGGTGTAGAGGTATAGAATAATGATTCCTGAAACAGAAAATCCACAGCAGGCGAAAAATGTTCTGTCCGGATTAGTTGCGTGGTATGCTTATACTGATCCAGGTCGATACTTTACGCAGAGTCCACGATGTTGGTTTTCTCGTGGAAATATATATAGATTTTCTTTATAGGTTATCATATTACATTGATCTTTGACCTATTCGACCTTGAACCCACTCGTGATGCAAATAGATACGTCCTTTAACACTTTTGTTCAGCAATCTCTTATTTAAACCTTTTCCACATTTAGCAAATATTCAATAGACGACGTTTTAATAACATTTCGAAAAAACTATGGACAATTTCAGGTAATGAAAAAGAACGTATTGTGAGCATTTTCACCTTTTGCCACAATACTTTTAAAGTCAGCCACTGCTGCGGAGAGATAAAACAGCAAATGTATGTGGGAAAGGGTTGAAACATACATGCTCCTCGGCCAGCCAGTACCTTTGCTTCTTGCTTTTTTTTAATGGTTTTACGCTTTAAGGTGTGTGAGCCTTTTTTCGCGAGAATATCCAATTGCATGTTTTTTATCATGTACTTCTTTCATTGTTTTAAACTATTGCAATGGCGGGTGGTCACACAATGTGTGACTAAAGTACATGTATAAACATTGAAATGGCGGGGGGGGGACACAATGGCGAGGGGTCACAATGTGTGACTAAAGCACATGTTTAAACATTAGCAATGGCGGGGGTCACAATGGCGAGGGGTCACAATGTGTGACTAAAGCACTGTTTTAAACATTAGCAATGGCGGGGGTCACAATGGCGGGTCACAATGGCGGGGGGTCACAATGTGTGACTAAAGCACATGTTTAAACATTAGCAATGGGCGGGTGGGTCACAATGGCGAAGGGGTCACAATGTGTGACTAAAGCACATGTTTAAACATTAGCAATGGCGGGTGGTCACAATGGCGGGGTCACAATGGCGGGGGGTCACAATGTGTGACTAAAGCACATGTTTAAACATTAGCAATGGCGGGGGTCACAATGGCGGGGTCACAATGGCGGGGGGTCACATGTGTGACTAAAGCACATGTTTAAACATTCCAATGGCGGGGGGGGGGGGGGTAAACAATGCGGGGGGTCACAATTGGCGGGAGATCACAATTTGTGACTAAATACATGTTTAAACATTGCAATGGAGGGCGGGAGGTCACAATGTGTGGCTAAAGTACTTCGGGTACATTCCTGCTTCGCGATTGTGCATTTGAAAACATTGTGGCAAAGAGTGAAATTGCTCATGATGAGCAATTTCTCCTTTGGTCACAATGTTTTCAACTTATATAACAATTAAGCTATCTTTTACTGAAAATGTTCAGGTTTTTGTCACAATTTTTCAAAAGTCGTCTGCTGCAGATTGTTTGTATGTGGGAAAGGGTTAAATAGACGTTAACCTCATCTATTTGATTGGAGGGAAAGTCAAAATATAAGGTTTTAAAATAAATTTAGCAAATCGTTTGAAATAGTTTGGGTTATCTAATGATTAATCTATCGACCTCCTTCCTTGACGATGTCATACAGTCGTATCTCTCTGTAACCATATCACGTACTTACGTGTTTGTGACATTGATATAAAAATCAGTTATCATCATTAATTCTCAGTGCAAATCGCCGTGTTGAACAATCAATCAATTCACAGCTATGTGTTAATATAAGTGGGAAAATACATACGTTCATAACTCTTAACTTTACATACATAACTGGCGCAGTGAGTATTTTTATTGCTCAATGGATCGTAAACTCACCAAAGAACCTGGCATTAACGACGGGCATAGAGACGCTGTTTCCCCAGACTTCGTACGGATTCGTTCACTTCAACATGACGTTCGCGGTCTTCGATTTTCACAAAACGTAACAAATGTATTCGTCGCTTCTGTACTAGTCGTTGTGTTTGTTAAAATACTGTTGATGTATTCTGGAATGTTATCGAGTGGTCCATCTCCCGGTGAGTTGTGTAAGTTGAGTGATAATTGACGTTCAGGAGGACTTTGACAAGGAGAGCTTTTGCATGGGAATTGGTACGGTGCCTACACGAAAAGGCATGACGAACCTCGCTTATTGGGAAAGTGGTTAGAATTTTATGATGTAAAGATCAAATTTCATACTTCGAGATGATGGGAATTTCGATATCAAATCTGGTAGGTCAACATCATTGTAGAACTTATCTATGTTTTCCCTTTTCTGCTGCAAAAACGGACGTTGGGTACAGAATAGCACTTTCTGATACTCGGTTGATTGATGGTTTGGTGTTTTACGCCGCTTTCAACGTTTGTTCAGTTATATCACGGCATTTCCTGGGTAAGTTACCAGTACTACTGGTCCATTTATCCTGACACCAGCCAGTCAGTCGTAATGCTTACCCCGCAACCCTGAGCACCAAGGAGGGCAGCCATTACTACCATTTTTAAAGTATTTGGTATGACCCGACCGGTAATCGAACACGCGACCTCCCGCACTCGAGGCGGACGCTCTACAACTACACCGTCGATGCGGTTAGTATGCGATACAAAACTGTGTGTAATGCTTACCCCACAGCCCTGAGCACCAGGGACGGAAAGTCATTAGTACCGGTTTTCTGAGTAGTTGGTATGATTATAACGGTGATCGAGTCTTTAAATCCGTGTGTGATTTCTCAAATTACGGTCTATAGATATTATATTGTCTTAACTCTTTTCTACTTATAGACAAATGTTGACGCATTTGCAGCAGACGACTTTTTAACTCATTGGGGCAAAAGGATAATTAATTGCTCATAATGAGCAATTTCTCCTTTTGGCACAATGTGTTCAACCCTATTCAATATTTTGCCATAGTTGTTTTCAAAGTCATCTGCTGCAGATTTGTTGTATGTGGGAATGTGTTAACTACGTTCCTTGGTAGGTGGAATGTTGCATACAACAGCGAACGATAGATGAAACGGAAAGAAGTGTAAATATAGGGGAATAGAAGAGTATGGTTAATGGGACTTAAATCAAGTAAACGAAAGAACAGAATTCATTTGTTTAACATAATTCCAGTCATATATTACGGCGTTTCCTTGGTAAATTACTGGTATTGCTGGTAAACGCATCCTAAAACCAGTGCATCAGTCGTTATGCTATCCTCGCAACCCTGAGCACCAGGGCGGAAAGCAATAACTACCATTATTAACCGGGGATCGAACCCCGCATTATCCTGCTCTCGAGGCGGACGGACCCTCTAATCACTACACCACCGAAGTGGTGAAAGGGGGTACATATGAAAATGGAATGAACTGAACCTTCGTGGTACACATACAAGTAGTCTATGATGCATTACACGAAAGTTATATATAGTTCAACATGTATGCTAAGTACGTGTTTCTTATGTAACGTTATCCAGTGACCCACTTGTTATCTTACTAAACATACAACACATCTGTAGCAGACCACTTTGAAAACATCTTGTTGAAAATATAGAAGACCTCTATAAATGAAAGTTTAATCGTGGAAAAGCGTTGAAAACATTGTGGCAAAAGCAGGAATTGGTCGTTTTGAGAAATTTCTCCTTTTGTCACGATGTTTTCAAAAGTCTTTCGAAATGCGCCTATAGGTTGGGAGGGTTTAAATCACTGTATCTAATATTAGATGCTGATAAGCACCACGCTGACACACAGTGATTAACCCTTTACCACTAACAACATATATACGGCAGACGCCAGGCAATTGATAATTCATGAATTTACCAACGAAAGTAGGACCAAAAATACAATGGAAAACATCGTGACTAAAAGAAAATATGCTAATATTGAGTAATTTCTGAATTTGCGAGACTATTTTTTCAAAAGACGTCTGTAACCCCGCGATCCTGAACGCCAAGAAGGGAAGTCTACCATTTGATGTGTCTTTGAAATGATCCGACCGGCGATCGAACCCGTGATCTCCCTAGTCCGAAGCGAAAACTTTACCACTACACCACCTAGGCGGCCATGTATGAAAGAGATATTTAATACCTAGATGCTTGTGTTGGCAATGTTATAACCAGTTTCCCGATACAGACGGGTGTTAACGCCTCTGTAGCAGATCATTCTTAAACACATTTAAGTGATTTATGAATTGTTCACCATGAGCATAGTTTCCAATGTTGTAAAGTCTAGCGTTGGCATAGTAGGAAGTGATTGGGGTATAACGCCATTTTCAGCAAGTGTTAAGTTATATCACGGCGGCCAGTTCACCTACTCATATGTTTCCTGGCTTTCTAACACCAGTTATCCACACAACAATCTTTCCAAGTAACTGGCTGCTTTTCCACATAGACTTCTAGCCCATTGGTTGAGGACACATGACGCTTGTCACAATGACTTTTGTCAAAAAATGTTGGCCGAGCTAGGGTTCGAACTCACAACCCCTTGATTGACAGCCCGCGTCGCTACCGAGCTACCGGGGCTCGGCTCCCGGGCATGAAAGGAATAGATCATCATATAAGATGTATTTCATTGAAACATGACTTTATTTTAGAGCATTTTAAGATCATAACACAAAGTCACGTTGCAGTTTAATCTTAGTCTACACTTTGTTTAAATTGTTCACAACTAATTCATTGATATCTATGTAAAGTTTAAATCTTAACCCATTTCGATGCATCTGCAGTAGACTTTTGAAAACTTTTTGACAAAAGGAAAATTTTAGCAATTTCTCCATTTGACACAATGTTTTTACTTGAACACTCCACTTGACACAATGTTTTTAACACTATACCCTAACAAGACTTTCAAATATATTAACTTTCCATATTTTTGCATAGCAGTTTTCGAATACGTTTGCTGCAGACTTGCTGTATGTGGGAGAGGGTTTAGTACATTAACATGTGAAAATCAATGCCGGTGATACCAGTAGTAGGAGTGCAGTAGATGATGGTTTGTTCCCCGAATGACTACTGAATTTAATCTCTACCTGGTCAAATGTGGGGATTAGGAGACCTTTTAAGGGGGCAATATGATATATCTATATATCTATATATATATATTATCAATATGATAAGTTAAATGTACATGATCAGATTATATATTTGATTAAAAAGAATAATTATATGTTGATAATTATTATGCATCAAGTGTGCATTTAAACACTTCCAAATTTAAGACAATTGGAAAAAAGATATTCGGATAAAATCTGATCAATTTAATAGAAACCTCTTGTTGAAAAAGGGCCAATGAATGTTAACAGTAAAGGTTTTTTTCCCAAAACATAAATATATAATTTACCGTTTACAATGCCCCCTTATCCCCTAATACATATAAAGTAGAACACACCAGCAGAATAAGGAGTAAATGTCCTTTATAAAGTTTACTTCCTGTTATAAAACATCGTTGACATTTAAACCATTTCCCTCTAACAACAAATATACAGCAGACGTTTTTGAAAACATTCAGTTAAAAATAAAGAGCAACTCTGAAATGAAAGATCGATTAATGAATAAAGTTTAAAACATTCTGGCAAAATGTGAAATCACACGTAATGAGCAATTTTCCTTTTGAAATAATGTTTGCAAAAGTCATCTGCTGCAGAGGCTTCAGAAAGCGTCTACATGTGAAGAAGAGTTAAAACATAACACAACACAAGTGTCGACGAGTGCGCAAAGTCCAGCGTCCACAATCTATTTGTATTTTATAACGAATGGTGTTTTACGCTCGAGATTCAGATCAACTACTTACAGACTTACTGTACTTTATTGCTATTTAATGTTAGCCATTTACCCAAGAAACGTCTAGCAAAATGTTTCATAAAGCGTCCGCCTTCGGTTTTTGTAAGGTCGCTGGTTCGATCCAGGACCGGGGCATACCAAATACTTTATTTCGAGGGCTTGGCGTGAAACGGTTGTAACTAAAATTGGTATTTTTTTTTACAAGGTTATTTACCTCGCCATAAAGTCTTTATAAGCGTTAAATCATTTTTCTTGGTAAACAATGGAATTTTAGGTGCCATTGCTCGTTCTGAGCAATGGCACCTAAATTTGCATTGTTTACAAAAGGGTCAAAATTGCCCCTAATCCAGGGTTTTCAAAATAGGTTTTGAGTTACAACCGTTTCACACCAAGCCCTCGATTTGCGTTCAGGGTTGCGGGGTTAGCCTTATGACTGACTGGCTGGTGTCAACTCGCCCAAGAAACGCCGTGATATAACTGAACAATTGTTGAAAGCTGCGTTAAACACAAAACAAAGTGTTTCCATTTAGACAATATATCATGTCGAGGGGCTTGGTGTGAAACAATTTTGATCCCTTTGTAAACAATGCAAATTTAGGTCACCTAAATTTCCATTGTTTACTAAGAAAAAATGATTTAACGCTTACAAAGAGTATGTGGCGAGGTGATTAACCTTGGTAAAAAATACCAATTTTAGTTACAACCGTTTCACGCCAAGCCCTCGATGTATATACGTGCAGCTCCTTTTCTGCATTTGTCATTACTGCGCTTATGATGGTTCCCCACTGGCTAGATTTTTATCCTTCTGAAAAACAAACAAATCAATATATTATTTAGTTTGAACTTTACAATGCAAACTGAAACATTGACATTTTAAACAAAACAGGAAGATCTGTACTGGTATTTACATTGTATGACTCATAAATGTGGCTTACCCTTTCCCATATGCAGACGCATTTTACTTTCAACAATTGCATCAAACACGTTTTTAAAGCATTGTGGCAAAAAAGAGAAATTGCTCATAATGAGGAATTTGTCACAATACTTTCAAAACCATTTTCTCATTTTGTCACACTGTTTTCCACTGTATACAATAAATTAACACTCATGTATTGAGATTTACAAGACTTGTCAATAGATGCTTTTTAAGTCGTCTGCTGCAGATTTGCTGTCTTATGGGAAACGGTTAACCCCTTCCCACCTATGGACGCTTTATGACGCCTCTGCACTAGATGACATTTGAAAACACTGTGGTAAAAGTCGAAATTCACTAATTATACTTGCTTTTATAGAGATATTCCATATTTTGGTATTGCCGTTTTCAAAGTCGTCTGCTGCAGATTTGCTGTATTATGCGGTTAATGACCAACGCCTGCCTGTCCCACTTAGGGTTTTACCGCACAAGACTTAGTACTTGTACTTGATATTGTTTTAGAGCCGCGACTGACAATGTTGGGGTCTTAATGCAACTGCTTACAGTGACAACTCTGGATAACCTGTGTATACGCTCTGATCGCCTATATATTGAATATAATTAACACTTTCAGCGCCAAATTGTTTAAAGTAGACTCTTCCATGTTCTAAATCGAGCGTCTCCATTTCTCATGTAATACAATTTTGTACTATTTTGATAACTAAAAGGCAAACAATGCTGATTTCAGGTGAGACAGCTCGTTACGAGCTGACTCACCTAAATCAATATAGTTTGCAAAAACCTCGATATTGCCTTTAGCGCTGAAAGAGTTAAAGACATCGTCTGATAAAAAACTAGAAGTGTAGCCCCACAAGTTGATTGCTTGTTTTAGTATTTTACATTGCTTTCAACAGTTACTATTTATGTACTGGCGTTTCCTGGGTAAGTTACCAGTACTCCTAGTCCATTTATCCTGACATCAGCGAGTCAGTCGTAATGCTGACTCCACAATCCTGAGCACTATTAACTTCTTTTTGTTCTTTAAATCTTTGGTATGAGTCAGCAGGGGATGGAAACCGCGAACGGACCGTAACTTCAATTGATACATTCTTGCTATGTATTAAGCGTGCGTCGATCGACACGGACACTAGTAACCTCTTTATATGTACAAACTTAACGTCTCTTTTTATCTCGTCGATCTTGTACTCTTGAATGCAAAGTACAAACTGTTGATTGTACTTTATACGATATTTAATGTTCACTTAGTTTCGGTATTCCCGAGAAGTTTGTACTTTATATGGTAGTCAATGTTCACGTAGTCTCGGTATTCCCGAGAAGTTTGTACTCATTAGATTTTCACTTGTATCATCATTATCCTTTGAAGTTTGATTGATTGGGGTAAATACCGTTTTCAACAGTTGTTCAGATAAATCACGCCAACCGGTTCACCAAACCCTATGTGCCCTCGAAACTAGACACACAACCGTAAATAATTGTACCCCGTTTAAGGAATACGAATGCCGTTTGTCGCAGTAACTTTGAGCCATTATCTGAAAAACCCATCGACCGATTCAGAGTTCGACCCACGAAGGACATGAACCTTATGACATGCTCGTAAAATGTCATGGTTATATACCATAACAATAAGGCATTCATGTATAGGAATCCGGTGTGGTTGAGTGGTTAGCGTCGGGGATTTCGAAACCGGGTGTCCCGGGTTCGATCCCCAGTCGCGGCACTACGGTCATGGTGGAGTGCCCTTGTGCAAGGCACATTTTCTAGCCTAGTACTGGTTTGTTTACCCAGGGATCATGAATAATTAAATTTAATTGCGCGCTAAATGACCTTAGCTGTCGATGCGCCATAAAACAATATTCATTCATTCATGTATAACCTTATGAGCCGTCCCGCGAGAAAACCAACATTATGAACTCTGCGTAATGTATAATGTACCGCGCAGTCGGCACAGGCTAATCCGGGCCGACACATTCCTCCTCAGAGGGATAGAGAAATTAAGTAACTATTCCTGAATCAGAAAATCTACAGAGGGCGAAAAGTGTTAGCCGGGTTAGCCTGCGCGGCATGCTTTAGCTGATCCGGGTCGATACTTTACGCAGAGTCCACAATGTTGGTTATCTCGCGGGACGGCTCATCTCTAGTGGCTTTATACAGTAGCATCGTCAGTCTTATGGTGTCTTTCCATGTTCGCAAATGAATACGCCGACGCCTTTGGATGTCTCGACTCACACCCTCATAACAGCTTTTCGGTGAAGCGTTTCTAGTACTAATACCAAGGGCTTGGCGTGAAACGGTTATAACTCAAAACATATTTTGAAAACCCTGGATTAGTGGCAATTCTGACCCTTGTAAACAATGCAAATTTAAGTGCCATTGCTCAGAGCGAGCCATGCATGGCACATAAATTCCCATTGCTTACCAAGAAAAATTATTTAACGCTTATAAAGACTTTATGGCGAGGTAAATAACCTTGGTAAAAAAATACCAATTTTAGTTACAACCGTTTCACGCCAAGCCCTCGATACACTGTGTTATTTATACTTCAGTCGGGGGTAAATTCCTTGGCGTCTGGTGCCCGGAGGGTGAAGGTCACGCTGAGATACCATCTGAAGATTTTCCACAAAAATTAGAAGTATTCTTCGACACACCCACGGGTAAGAAACTGGGTCGCAAACCGGTATGGGTGTTAAAGACGGACTATACTAGGTGAGGTTTATCGTTTACATACTAGCAATATTCCTAGATATTTGTAGTTGATATCTTTCAGAATATGTTTTTAATGATCTGTATTCACTTGAATATTAGAAGTATAATGTTGGAACATAGTTGAAAACATTGTGATAAAATGAGGCAAGGCTCACTTTGAACAATATAGCCTACTTGGCGCAAAGGCGTGCAGGGTTAGTATTACGACTGGTGTATCGATGTCAGAATGAATAATACCGGTAGTACTGGTAAATTACCCACGAAACGCCGTGATAGCATTATGACTGGTGTATCGATGTCAGAATGAATAATACCGGTAGTACTGGTAAATTACCCACGAAACGCCGTGATAGCATTATGACTGGTGTATCGATGTCAGAATGAATAATACCGGTAGTACTGGTAAATAACCCACGAAACGCCGTGATAGCATTTTGACTGGTGTATCGATGTCAGAATGAATAATACCGATAGTACTGGTATACTACCCAGGAAACGCCGTGATAGCATTATGACTGGTGTATCGATGTCAGAATGAATAATACCGGTAGTACTGGTATACTACCCAGGAAACGCCGTGATAGCATTATGACTGGTGTATCGATGTCAGAATGAATAATACCGGTAGTACTGGTATACTACCCAGGAAACGCCGTGATATCATTACGACTGGTGTATCGATGTCAGAATGAATAATACCGGTAGTACTGGTAAATTACCTACGAAACGCCGTGATAGCATTATGACTGGTGTATCGATGTCAGAATGAATAATACCGATAGTACTGGTAAATTACCCACGAAACGCCGTGATAGCATAATGACTGGTGTATCGATGTCAGAATGAATAATACCGGTAGTACTGGTAAATTACCCACGAAACGCCGTGATAGCATTATGACTGGTGTATCGATGTCAGAATGAATAATACCGATAGTACTGGTAAATTACCCACGAAACGCCGGGATAGCATTATGACTGGTGTATCGATGTCAGAATGAATAATACCGGTAGTACTGGTAAATTACCCACGAAACGCCGTGATAGCATTACGACTGGTGTATCGATGTCAGAATGAATAATACCGGTAGTACTGGTAAATTACCCACGAAACGCCGTGATAGCATTATGACTGGTATATCGATGTCAGAATGAATAATACCGGTAGTACTGGTAAATTACCCACGAAACGCCGTGATAGCATTACGACTGGTGTATCGATGTCAGAATGAATAATACCGGTAGTACTGGTAAATTACCCACGAAACGCCGTGATAGCATTACGACTGGTGTATCGATGTCAGAATGAATAATACCGGTAGTACTGGTAAATTACCCATGAAACGCGGTGATAGCATTACGACTGGTGTATCGATGTCAGAATGAATAATACCGGTAGTACTGGTAAATTACCCACGAAACGCCGTGATAGCATTATGACTTGTGTATCGATGTCAGAATGAATAATACCGGTAGTACTGGTAAATTACCCACGAAACGCCGTGATAGCATTATGACTGGTGTATCAATGTCAGAATGAATAATACCGGTAGTACTGGTAAATTACCCACGAAACGCCGTGATATCATTATGACTGGTGTATCGATGTCAGAATGAATAATGCCGGTAGTACTGGTAAATTACCCACGAAACGCCGTGATAGCATTATGACTGGTGTATCGATGTCAGAATGAATAATACCGGTAGTACTGGTAAATTACCCACGAAACGCCGTGATAGCATTATGACTGGTGTATCGATGTCAGAATGAATAATACCGGTAGTACTGGTAAATTACCCAGGAAAAGCCGTGATAGCATTATGACTGGTGTATCGATGTCAGAATGAATAATACCGGTAGTACTGGTATACTACCCAGGAAAAGCCGTGATAGCATTATGACTGGTGTATCGATGTCAGAATGAATAATACCGGTAGTACTGGTAAATTACCCACGAAACGCCGTGATAGCATTATGACTGGTGTATCGATGTCAGAATGAATAATACCGGTAGTACTGGTAAATTACCCACGAAACGCCGTGATAGCATTATGACTGGTGTATCGATGTCAGAATGAATAATACCGGTAGTACTGGTAAATTACCCACGAAACGCCGTGATAGCATTATGACTGGTGTATCGATGTCAGAATGAATAATACCGGTAGTACTGGTATACTACCCAGGAAAAGCCGTGATAGCATTATGACTGGTGTATCGATGTCAGAATGAATAATACCGGTAGTACTGGTAAATTACCCACGAAACGCCGTGATAGCATTACGACTGGTGTATCGATGTCAGAATGAATAATACCGGTAGTACTGGTAAATTACCCACGAAACGCCGTGATAGCATTACGACTGGTGTATCGATGTCAGAATGAATAATACAGGTAGTACTGGTAAATTACCCACGAAACGCCGTGATAGCATTATGACTGGTGTATCGATGTCAGAATGAATAATACCGGTAGTACTGGTAAATTACCCACGAAACGCCGTGATAGCATTATGACTGGTGTATCGATGTCAGAATGAATAATACCGGTAGTACTGGTAAATTACCCACGAAACGCCGTGATAGCATTATGACTGGTGTATCGATGTCAGAATGAATAATACCGGTAGTACTGGTAAATTACCCACGAAACGCCGTGATAGCATTATGACTGGTGTATCGATGTCAGAATGAATAATACCGATAGTACTGGTAAATTACCCACGAAACGCCGGGATAGCATTATGACTGGTGTATCGATGTCAGAATGAATAATACCGATAGTACTGGTAAATTACCCACGAAACGCCGTGATAGCATTATGACTGGTGTATCGATGTCAGAATGAATAATACCGGTAGTACTGGTAAATTACCCACGAAACGCCGTGATAGCATTATGACTGGTGTATCGATGTCAGAATGAATAATACCGGTAGTACTGGTAAATTACCCACGAAACGCCGTGATAGCATTATGAATGGTGTATCGATGTCAGAATGAATAATACCGGTAGTACTGGTAAATTACCCACGAAACGCCGTGATAGCATTATGAATGGTGTATCGATGTCAGAATGAATAATACCGGTAGTACTGGTAAATTACCCACGAAACGCCGTGATAGCATTATGACTGGTGTATCGATGTCAGAATGAATAATACCGATAGTACTGGTAAATTACCCACGAAACGCCGTGATAGCATTATGACTGGTATATCGATGTCAGAATGAATAATACCGGTAGTACTGGTAAATAACCCATGAAACGCCGTGATAGCATTTTGACTGGTGTATCGATGTCAGAATGAATAATACCGGTAGTACTGGTAAATTACCCACGAAACGCCGTGATAGCATTATGACTGGTATATCGATGTCAGAATGAATAATACCGGTAGTACTGGTAAATTACCCACGAAACGCCGTGATAGCATTATGACTGGTGTATCGATGTCAGAATGAATAATACCGGTAGTACTGGTAAATTACCCAGAAAAGGTCGTAAAACAACTGAAATGCTGCAGATGGCGTAAAAAACTATTCCTACACATCACAGAGCTTGGTATTTCTCTTAGATAACTTAATGGCAAGCAATGTTGATCCTGATCAGACGCCGCGGATGCACAGGCTGCTCTGGTCATTGTCGAAGTTATGGAAGTTCGATTATATATATAGCGTGATTTGAAATATCTTTGTGATATAAGTCATCGCATGGCAAAAACGGTACCAGTTAACATTTCTGAACAGTGTAGGTCCGGATCAACATGTAAATCTGCCCCGTCTAATCAGAATATAAACACTTTAACAACATAATTATCTAACAAGATAATGACGATAATAACAGATGAACAGTGGAGAACTTGATCAGACTGAATTCAAAACTGATCTATATTTGTCACTGTCACATGGATAAGCTCTTATTTAGGCAGCTAATAAGCAAAGCTTGCGAGAAAACAACTTTTCATTTTCTCTCTTCTTCTCCGCCAGTATCGTATGCGTCGTATTCATTATCATTGGTTGTTCTCCGCCAGTATCGTATAGGTCATCTTCATTCTCATTAGTTGTTCCCCGACAGTATCGTATGAGTCATCTTCGTTCTCATTGGTTGTTCCCCGCCAGTATCGTATACGTCAGCTTCATTCTCATTGGTTGTTCTTGAAGCTTAAGTGTTACCTCTCTTATTTCAGTTATGCTGTGGTATATTCCTGTTGGGATGAGACACCTAGCGGCCATTGCGCGTCGCCCTATGCCATAATCGTCTCTAAATCAACAAAGAAACTTCCCGCTAAAACGATGAAAGAAGTGCATGAGGTCATTTCCGGTGCTTGCATGAACCCCAAAGACCTCAAACCTGTAGTCCATGAAGGATATTGCAAGAAAGTAAGAGATTCGTTTGAGTAATCTCCCTTAGTTTCAAAATTATTTGCGTTGCAGGCATCGCAGTTAAATACGAACTTTATCGTCAATAAATGTGTTGTTTATGTGTTTATAAGTACATTCAGGGAATGGCAAAAGTTCAATGCGTGTTATATGGCTTGCCAGTGCACTTATTTGTTTAAGGATTGTGCCAACGCGACCAATTGTTTTTTAAAGCAATAATATACATAAGCAGTCAAAACAAGGCGGTTTTCTGCTGGTTCTTATAGCTACCTTGTGAGATTCTCGTCATGCAATGGTGATTCACATGTGAGCCTTTCAACGAGAAAACCAACACTGTGGACTCTGCGTAAAGTATCGACCCGGATCAGCCTTAGCCTAACGTGCAGGCTTACCCGGAAAGACACTTTTCGCCTCCTGTAGATTTTCTGTTTCAGGAATCATTACTCTATACCTCTATCCCCTTAAGACGGAATGTGTTAGCCTGGATCAGCCTGCGCGGACTGCGCAGGCTGATCTGGGTCGATAAATTACGCAGAGTTCATAATGTTGGTTTTCTTATGGAATGGCTCATATATATGATAAAAAACGTGTATATATTTTAAGTGTCAAAACGAAGGAGCTGTGATTAAGAAAAAACAAACCTTGGTAGATTTGGGATTAAAAAAACCAATCAGTTTGCTAGAATCGTGATATCTTATTCCAATGTAAACTTATCAAAACTTTATCATGAAAGCTAATTCGAGTGTTTTGCTACCAGTGTTGATTCAGATTAGCATATACGGATAAAATGGTTCTTTACTGATCGCACATACCTGTAGGTTGGTCTCTGAAATGTACCGTAAGGCTCAAATGTCAATGCGTGCATACTAAATGTCAGCATTACATGGTAGCCAACAATGCGAAAATAACGTTGACATTTCGCAGATATATGCACGCAAAGGGAGTTTTTGCAATAATGTCAAAATGCTGTTGGACGTATTTGATTCTTTCATTTCTTTTTTATAAATGACACAGTCAGATATTACTTCTTATCAATGCAATTATATAAATTTATAAAATGTAACCACGATGAAGGTGAAAATGGAGGTCACAAGAATATATTGTTTGTCAGGGACCAATTTGGCCAGTTTGATGTGTCGTAGGTTAATGTACATATATGTGTTCTGTTTCGTAATGCTATTGTTGTTGTTTATTGTGCTGTTTCGTAATGCTATTGTTGTTGTTTATTGTGCTGTTTCGTAATGCTATTGTTGTTGCTTATTGTGCTGTTTCGTAATGCTATTGTTGTTGTTTATTGTGCTGTTGATGCTGACACTGGACCCAGGGAAGATGTAGTTTGTTTTACCCGGCATGCCGAAGGTCAAACGTCAGGTCGTTAGAATGGAAATAATTTGCTATCATTTAGGTTTAGAAATTAAATTGTTAACACTAATTGAGCCGTCCTGCGAGAAAACCAACATTGTGAACTCTGCGTAAAGTATCGACCCGGATCAGCCTAAGCATGCCGCACAGGCTTACCCGAACAGACACTTTTCGCCTCCTGTGGATTTTCTGTTTCAGGAATCATTACTTTATACATCTTTAACCCTGAGACGGAATGTGTCGGCCCGGATCAGTCTGCGCGGACTGCGCAGACTGATCTGTATCGATACATTACGCAGATGCCATAATGTTTGTTTTCTCGAGGTCCAATAGACTTTTGATGACTCTATTACAGACAGTTTTCGAAAACATTTTAGGAAATTCAGAAATTTCTCAATGTGAGTATTTCTAGACTTTTCTCATAAACCACATACATTAAAACTGCAAGGGATAACTTAGAAATCTTCTAAGCAAAACCATGGAAAAATCTTTAAAAATTAAAGTACAACACTTATTGAATAAAGTTGAAATATTGTGGCAAAAGGAGACAATGCTCGTTATGAGCAATTTCGCCTTTTACCACAGTGCTTTAAAAGCCCTTCTGCTGCAGAGGCATCAGAAAGCGGCGTCTACATGTGGGAAAGTGTTTATAGTTTCAATAGTGTATCTAAACCATTCTCGAATAAGGCAGATTACTCAGAAACTATCATAGCATATAGACCATTCATTGCACAACGAGGTAAGTTTAATTGTTGATGGATGGGTCAGTTTTGTTTGAATAGTATTGAATCATCTAATGTTTGTTTTTAATATGATGTTTATTGTATGGAAGATGTTGAGAATGGTTATTTAATCAACTGTCGAAATGTATCTACGGGTCTCCCAAGTTCGTGAACAGAAGCATTAAAATAAACGACATTGTCGAGTACTAAATGAATCATTATGCATCAGCAAATTACGAAAGACCGGTGGCGATTTCCAAACTTCACATTTCAAACTTCAAACTTCAGAATTCACACTTCACACTTCACACTTCACACTTCACACTTCACACTTCGGACTTCACACTTCAGAAAATAGTTACAAACTTTTCAATTGAGTGCTAATCAAAAGTCATGGGAGAACAGAACTAAAATAATGACGTAAGAAACTAAGGTAGATCACGAAGTTGGAAGTCTCTACGATACGTTTTGTAAAATGATTGGAATCGAAAATTGAAGTTTTTACCTTTTCCTATATGTAGACGCATTTTGACACTCCTGCAGCATGAACGTTTATTTTAGTGTAATATTTATTGTATGGAAGGCGTGGAGTATGAACATTTAATCGACTGTTCCTATTTAAATTTTGTAAAATAATTGGGAGCGAAAATTGTAGTTTTGACCTCTTCCTACATATAAACACATTTTGACACCCCTGCAGCAGACAACTGATGAACACATTGTTACTAAAGGGGAAATTCTCATCATGAGCAATTTCCCCTTTTGCCACAATGTTATCAATTCTTTCAATATGTATACTATGTATTTACATGTATAGAGAGTTTTCATATGTTTGCCTACATCTTTTCATCAGACGTCTGCAGCAGATTTGTTGTACATGTATGTTGGAAAGGGTTAATACTACTTAACCCTTTCCCTCATACGACAATTCTGCAGCAGACGACTTTGAACATATTTTGTTAAAAAATAATTGAACGAATTACCTATGACTAAAAGTGGAAAACATTGTGGCAAAAGGAGAAATTGCTCGTTTTGAGCAATTTTTTCTTTCGTCACTATGTTTTCAAAAAGCCGTCTGCTGCAGAGGCGATAGAAATCATATATACGATGGTAAGGGTTAAGTCACGGGATTGCTATACATTGCTTACATTCAGTGTACTCGGGAAATATCCTGATTATAAGATCTTTCTAGATGCATGTTTGTGAACATATGTGAAAATAAATCCGGATAAAAGAATAACACTCTTAGTATATGTAGTTTAGAGTATTATATGTTTTAGTTTAGGTCGAACTTAATAAAAAGAGAACACCCATTTTTGTTGTTGTTAACATTACATTGTATTCATCTTACGTCGTTTCGATCCTGAAGAAAGTTCGATTCAAAACTTTAACCCATATCCAGCTGTGCACGACCTTTTAAAACAATTGCGTAGTAAGACTTCAAAGTTCAATTGCGAACAATGAAGAGACCAAGATAAGCTTGTGTACATTGTGGTCTCTGCGTAAAGCATTGACCCGGATCAGTCTAAGGATGCCGGTCATACACTTTTCGCCTCCTATTGATTTTCCGTTTCAAGAATCATTACTCTATACATAAATTCCCCAGAGACGGAATGTGTCGGCCCGGATCAGTCTGCGCGGACTGCGCAGGCTGATCTTGGTCGATACATTACGCAGATGCCATAATGTTGGTTTTCTCGCTGGACGTCTCATATCTAAATTTAGTAAAGACTACTTCGTAAACTTGTAAGAACTTTTTGGAAATCATGAATAATGATAACGGTTGAATGATTCCAGCGGGTGTGTTTGTTTGGTGTTTTGCGCCGCTTTCAACAATTGTTTTAAGTTATATCACGGCGTTTCCTGGGTAAGTTATCTGAACTGCTGGTCCATTGATCTTGACACCAGAGAGGCAATCGCAACGTTCACCCCAGTACGACACTTATAAAGTATGACCATGCAGTGGATTGAACCAGCGACCTTCCGCAACCGAGTCGGACGTTGTAACTTCTGCAACATCGAAACAGTTTAAGGTTTAAAGATACATTCGCTCCATGTAAGAGAAACACGCTGTTCCACGCCCGTGACATGTATTATTGGTTGAAATAAACGAGACCGTGCAGGGTGTATAGACAAATTACATTCACATCTCCTTCACCACGAAAGTCCTACTCATCGGTGTCTTTCACAATTCAATTCAATTCAATTCAATTAAAATTTTCCGCTAGATCCGTAATTTCACGCATTATGGCCAATCAAAATTATATGACAAATATGGCAAAAGTGACAAATATGGCAAAAGTAACAAGAAGACATACAAAGCATATACACATTTGAACTGAGCTTTACACATGTCATTTTAGAACATGTATTATTGCCAAGATACATTTATCAGCTTAACTTGATGTGTCTGTTTGTTTGAATCATTTTTATTTCGCTTTCAACAGTATTTCATTTATAACACAGGAATCCGCTGTGGTCGAGTGGTTAGCGTCGGGGATTTCGAAACCGGGTGTCCCGGGTTCGATCCCCAGTCGCGGCACTACGGTCATGGTGGAGTGCCCTTGGCAAGGCACATTTTCTAGCCTAGTACTGGTTTGTTTACCCAGGGATCATGAATAATTAAATTTAATTGCGCGCTAAATGACCTTAGCTGTCGATGCGCCATAAAACAATATACATTCATTCATTTATAACACAGCGTGTCTGGATAGATTACCAGTACTACTGGAATTGTTTATTCTGGCATCAGTCAACTTGCTATTCCCGCACCGTTGAGCGTGAAGGAGGGAAGTCTTTACTGCAATGAAGTCTTTATTATGACCTCATCGGGGACGAACATAGATGTCTCGCTCCCAAGGCGGACACTTTAACCACTACACCTCGGAAACGGTTTATCGTAACTTGAGACACATCGCATGTGCGTGGGGCGAGGGGTGAGGTGCTAGGGGGGTATGGGGTAGAGGGGGGAGTAAGACAGTTTACATCTATATGTGGATCCTAACATACCGATGGTCAGGATTCGTGTGGCTTGTCAAAAGTCATTATAATTCTTAAATCGTTATCTCCCCTGTGATACCTCACAATTGTGTAGGCGACAACATGATTGCTGACGCAACGGTCAATCTGAGATGAGCTTTCATCAGATGTATACGAGCCATTGTTACTGCAGCGACGTTTAGGTCTGGTTGTATTGGTCTATCAACCATCAGATGTATACGAGCCATTGTTACTGCAGCGACGTTTAGGTCTGGTTGTATTTGTCTATCAACCATAATATGTATACGAGCCATTGTTACTGCAGTGACGTTCAGGTCTGGTTGTATTTGTCTATCAACCATCAGATGTATACGAGCCATTGTTACTGCAGCGCCGTTTAGGTCTGGTTGTATTTGTCTATCAACCATCATATGTATAAGAGCCATTGTTACTGCAGCGACGTTTAGGTCTGGTTGTATTTGTCTATCAACCATCATATGTATACGAGCCATTGTTCCTGCAGCGACGTTCAGGTCTGGTTGTATTTGTCTATCAACCATCAGATGTATACGAGCCATTGTTACTGCATCGACGTTTAGGTCTGGTTGTATTGGTCTATAAACCATCAGATGTATACGCGCCATAGTTACTGCAGCGACGTTTAGGTCTGGTTGTATTGGTCTATCAACCATCAGATGTATACGAGCCATTGTTACTGCAGCGACGTTTAGGTCTGGTTGTATTTGTCTATCAACTATCAGATGTATACGAGCCATTGTTACCTCAGCGACTTTAAGCTCTGGTTGTATTGTTCTATCAACCATCAGATGTATACGAGCCATTGTTACTGCAGCGACGTTTAGGTCTGGTTGTATTTGTATATCAACCATCAGATGTATACGAGCCATTGTTACTGTAGCGACGTTTAGGTCTGGTTGTATTTGTATATCAACCATCAGATGTATACGAGCCATTGTTACTGCAGCGACGTTCAGGTCTGGTTGTATTTGTCTATCAACCATCAGATGTATACGAGCCATTGTTACTGCAGCGACGTTTAGGTCTGGTTGTATTGGTCTATCAACCATCAGATGTATACGAGCCATTGTTACTGCAGTGACGTTCAGGTATGGTTGTATTGGTCTATCAACCATCGACCGGCTCAGCCTAAGCATGTCGCGCATGCTAATCTGGACAGACACTTTTCACCTCCCGTGGATTTTCTGAGACGGAATGTGTCGGCCCGCATTAGTCTGTGCGGACTGCACAGCCTGATCTGAGTCGACATATTACGCATATTTCATAATGCTGGTTTTCTCGTGGAACGGCTCTTATTGTATTCGGGTTATCGCTTTCGTGAATAGAAAGCCCTTTATAAAGGATCCACGGAAATCGATTCGATTGATTGATTGAATGAAGTTTAACGCCATTTTCAAACGTTATTAAAGTTATATCAGGGCGGCCAGTTCACCTTATGTGTTTTCCCTGGCCTTCTCGCAACAGTACTCCACACAGCATTCTTCCTAGGTTACTGGCTACCTTCCCTCATACATGTATACTAGTCAGCCTATAGGTGGAAGACGAATCACGCTAGACATAATAGATTTCTTCAAAACTGTGGTTGGGAACCAACAACCCTTTGTTTTAAAAGTCCCCGCGGTTACCGACTGTGATATCGCTGCTTGAAGTTGTGTTAGTGTTTTACGACGCTTTCAATAATGTTTCAATTATGGCACGGCGTTTCCTTGGTACGTTACTGGTACTACAGGTCCATTTAACCTGCCACCTACTAGTCAGTCGTAATGCAACCCTGAGCGCCAAGGAGGGCAGCCATTACTACAATTGTGAAAGTCATTGGTATGACCTCGCCGTGTTTGTGTGCTTGTGCGAAAAGTGAGGATTCAGAGGAGTCTGTGTATTTATGGTATATATGTATAGTGCTGAATACACCCTCTGACCAGAGAGTCTGTGTATTTATGGTATAACCGTGTAGTGCTGAATACATCCTCTGATCAGCAAGTCTGTGTATTTATGGTATAAACGTGCAGTACTGAATACATCCTCTGATCAGTGAGTCTGTGTATTTATGGTATATACGTGTAGTGTTGAATACATCCTCTGACCAGCGAGTCTGTGTATTTATGGTATATACGTGTCGTACTGAATACATCCTCTGACCAGCGAGTCCGTGTATTTATGGTATATACGTGTAGTACTGAATACATCCTCTGACCAGCGAGTCTGTGTATTTATGGTATACACGTGTAGTAATGAATACATCCTCTGATCAGCGAGTCTGTGTATTTATGGTATATACGTGTAGTACTGAATACATCCTCTGACCAGCAAGTCTGTGTATTTATGTTATAAACGTGTAGTGCTGAATACATCCTCTGACTAGCGAGTCTGTGTATTTATGGTATATACGTGTAGTACTGAATACGTCCTTTGACCAGCGAGTCTGTGTATTTATGGTATATACGTGTAGTACTGAATACATCCTCTGACCAGTATGTATGTGTATTTATGGTATATACGTGTAGTACTGAATACATCCTCTGACCAGTATGTATGTGTATTTATGGTATATACGTGTAGTACTGAATACATCCTCTGACCAGCGAGTCTGTGTATTTATGGTATATACGTGTAGTGCTGAATACATCCTCTGACCAGTATGTATGTGTATTTATGGTATATACGTGTAGTACTGAATACATCCTCTGACCAGTATGTATGTGTATTTATGGTATATACGTGTAGTACTGAATACATCCTCTGACCAGTATGTATGTGTATTTATGGTATATACGTGTAGTACTGAATACATCCTCTGACCAGCGAGTCTGTGTATTTATGGTATATACGTGTAGTGCTGAATACATCCTCTGATCAGCAAGTCTGTGTATTTATGGTATAAACGTGCAGTACTGAATACATACTCTGATCAGCGAGTCTGTGTAGTTTTGGTATATACGTGTAGTACTGAATACATCCTCTGACCAGCGAGTATGTGTATTTATGGTATATACGTGTAGTGCTGAATACATCCTCTGACCAGCGAGTATGTGTATTTATGGTATATACGTGTAGTACTGAATACATCCTCTGACCAGCGAGTATGTGTATTTATGGTATATACGTGTAGTACTGAATACATCCTCTGACCAGCGAGTCTGTGTATTTATGGTATATACGTGTAGTACTGAATACATCCTCTGACCAGCAAGTCTGTGTATTTATGGTATATACGTGTAGTGCTGAATACATCCTCTGACCAGCGAGTATGTGTATTTATGGTATATACGTGTAGTGCTGAATACATCCTCTGACCAGTATGTATGTGTATTTATGGTATATACGTGTAGTACTGAATACATCCTCTGACCAGCGAGTCTGTGTATTTATGGTATATACGTGTAGTGCTGAATACATCCTCTGACCAGTATGTATGTGTATTTATGGTATACACGTGTAGTGCTGAATACATCCTCTGACCAGCGAGTATGTGTATTTATGGTATATACGTGTAGTACTGAATACATCCTCTGACCAGGAAGTCTGTGTATTTATGGTATATACGTGTAGTACTGAATACATCCTCTGACCAGTATGTATGTGTATTTATGGTATATACGTGTAGTGCTGAATACATCCTCTGACCAGCGAGTATGTGTATTTATGGTATATACGTGTAGTTCTGAATACATCCTCTGACCAGTATGTATATGTATTTATGGTATATACGTGTAGTACTGAATACATCCTCTGACCAGCGAGTCTGTGTATTTATGGTATATACGTGTAGTGCTGAATACATCCTCTGACCAGGAAGTCTGTGTATTTATGGTATATACGTGTAGTACTGAATACATCCTCTGACCAGTATGTATGTGTATTTATGGTATACACGTGTAGTGCTGAATACATCCTCTGACCAGCAAGTCTGTGTATTTATGGTATATACGTGTAGTACTGAATACATCCTCTGATCAGCGAGTCTGTGTATTTATGGCATATACGTGCCGTGCTGAATACATCCTTTGACCAGCGAGTCTGTGTATTTATGGTATATACGTGTAGTACTGAATACATCCTTTGACCAGCGAGTCTGTGTATTTATGGTATACACGTGTAGTACTGAATACATCCTCTGACAGGCGAGTCTGTGTATTTATGGTATACACGTGTAGTACTGAATACATCCTCTGACAGGCGAGTCTGTGTATTTATGGTATATACGTGTAGTACTGAATACGTCCTTTGACCAGCGAGTCTGTGTATTTATGGTATACACGTGTAGTACTGAATACATCCTCTGACAGGCGAGTCTGTGTATTTATGGTATACACGTGTAGTACTGAATACATCCTCTGACAGGCGAGTCTGTGTATTTATGGTATATACGTGTAGTGCTGAATACATCCTCTGTCAGGCGAGTCTGTGTATTTATGGTATACACGTGTAGTACTGAATACATCCTCTGACAGGCGAGTCTGTGTATTTATGGTATTCACGTGTAGTACTGAATACATCCTCGGACCAGCGAGTATGCGTATGCATGGTATATACGTGTAGTGCTGAATACATCCTCCGACCAGCGAGTCTGTGTATTTATGGTATATACGTGTAGTGCTGAATACATCCTCTGACCAGCGAGTCTTTGTATTTATGGTATACACGTGTAGTTCTGAATACATCCTCTGACCAGCAAATCTGTGTATTTATGGTATATACGTGTAGTGCTGAATACATCCTCTGACCAGTATGTATGTGTATTTATGGTATATACGTGTTGTGCTGAATACATCCTCTGACCAGCGAGTCTGTGTATTTATGGTATATACGTGCCGTGCTGAATACATCCTCTGACCAGCAGGTCTGTGTAGTTGTGGTATACACGTGTAGTGCTGAATACATCCTCTGACCAGTATGTATGTGTATTTATGGTATATACGTGTAGTGCTGAATACATCCTCCGACCAGCGAGTCTGTGTATTTATGGTATATACGTGTAGTGCTGAATACATCCTCTGACCAGCGAGTCTTTGTATTTATGGTATACACGTGTAGTGCTGAATACATCCTCTGACCAGCGAATCTGTGTATTTATGGTATATACGTGTAGTGCTGAATACATCCTCTGACCAGTATGTATGTGTATTTATGGTATATACGTGTTGTGCTGAATACATCCTCTGACCAGCGAGTCTGTGTATTTATGGTATATACGTGCCGTGCTGAATACATCCTCTGACCAGCGAGTCTGTGTATTTGTGGTATACACGTGTAGTGCTGAATACATCCTCTGACCAGCAAGTCTGTGTATTTATGGTATATACGTGTAGTGCTGAATACATCCTCTGACCAGCGAGTCTGTGTATTTATGGTATATACGTGTAGTGCTGAATACATCCTCTGACCAGCAAGTCTGTGTATTTATGGTATATACGTGTAGTACTGAATACATCCTCTGACCAGCGAGTCTGTGTATTTATGGTATATTCGTGTAGTGCTGAATACATCCTCTGACCAGCAAGTCTGTGTATTTATGGTATATACGTGTAGTGCTGAATACATCCTCTGACCAGCAAGTCTGTGTATTTATGGTATATACGTGTAGTACTGAATACATCCTCTGACCAGCGAGTCTATGTATTTATGGTATATACGTGTAGTACTGAATACATCCTCTGACCAGCGAGTCTGTGTATTTATGGTATATACGTGTAGTGCTGAATACATCCTTTGACCAGCGAGTCTGTGTATTTATGGTATATACGTGTAGTACTGAATACATCCTCTGACCAGCGAGTATGTGTATTTATGGTATATACGTGTAGTACTGAATACATCCTCTGACCAGCAAGTCTGTGTATTTATGGTATATACGTGTAGTACTGAATACATCCTCTGACCAGCAAGTCTGTGTATTTATGGTATATACGTGTAGTGCTGAATACATCCTCTGACCAGCGAGTCTGTGTATTTATGGTATATACGTGTAGTGCTGAATACATCCTCTGACCAGCGAGTCTGTGTATTTATGGTATATACGTGTAGTACTGAATACATCCTCTGACCAGCGAGTCTGTGTATTTATGGTATATACGTGTAGTACTGAATACATCCTGTGACCAGCGAGTCTGTGTATTTATGGTATATACGTGTAGTGCTGAATACATCCTGTGACCAGCGAGTCTGTGTATTTATGGTATATACGTGTAGTACTGAATACATCCTCTGACCAGCGAGTATGTGTATTTATGGTATATACGTGTAGTGCTGAATACATCCTCTGATTAGCAAGTCTGTGTATTTATGGTATATACGTGTAGTGCTGAATACATCCTCTGACCAGCAAGTCTGTGTATTTATGGTATATACGTGTAGTACTGAATACATCCTCTTACCAGCAAGTCTGTGTATTTATGGTATACACGTGTAGTAACGAATACATCCTCTGACCAGCGAGTATGTGTATTTATGGTATATACGTTTAGTGCTGAATACATCATCTGACCAGCGAGTCTGTGTATTTATGGTATATACGTTCAGTACTGAATACATCCTCTGACCAGCGAGTCTGTGTATTTATGGTATATACGTGTAGTGCTGAATACATCCTTTGACCAGCGAGTCTGTGTATTTATGGTATATACGTGTAGTACTGAATACATCCTCTGACCAGCGAGTATGTGTATTTATGGTATATACGTGTAGTGCTGAATACATCCTCTGACCAGCAAGTCTGTGTATTTATGGTATATACGTGTAGTGCTGAATACATCCTCTGACCAGCGAGTCTGTGTATTTATGGTATACACGTGTAGTACTGAATACATCCTCTGATCAGCGAGTCTGTGTATTTATGGTATATACGTGTAGTACTGAATACATCCTCTGACCAGCGAGTCTGTGTATTTATGGTATATACGTACTGAATACATCCTCTGACCAGCGAGTCTGTGTATTTATGGTATATACGTGTAGTACTGAATACATCCTCTGACCAGCGAGTATGTGTATTTATGTTATATACGTGTAGTGCTGAATACATCCTCTGACCAGCGAGTCCGTGTATTTATATACGTGTAGTGCTGAATACATCCTCTGACCAGCAATTAGAAGTGTAGCCTCATTAGTAAAACGTTTATAAATAGAATAGAATATAATGGAATATATTTCAATAACTTATACAACATACATGTATCTCATCATACAAAACATATTTATCAATGAATTAAAAAAGATCAAACACGGTTACATCAATACATAAATATATTTTTTTATACCATATACTAATTTGAGGATGAACAATTTCTTACATAACTATGATTATATGCATGGTGAACATGTATAGAATAATGGTTATATATTATTATTTCTACGTTTTGTTGCCAAAGATATATAATTAGCTAGTTTATTCAATATTTTCTTTGTAGTTAATGAAAGAAGTTTGGTGAATTTAAACATATTTGGACGGGTGATATTGTACTTGTCGATAAATGTTATGTTTATTTAACCAAAGAGGATGCTTAACGCTTTCGCTACTAAAGACAATTAAGGGCTTTTGCAAACAATACATGTACATATTCAGGTGAGACAGCTCTTAACGAGCTGTCTCTCCTGTAATCTGCATTGTTTGCCACTTAGACATATAAATTTTACCACATTTCCTGTTGCACGAACAATTGAGTGGTCCAATTTTCAACTTCGAATAGTCGACTTTTTGCAATTCGGGAGTGAAAGAGTTAAATAGAGATGCACTAAAACCCAAATCGCAAAACACGAATCAAATGTATTGGGTAACATCTATTAACCATTTCCCTCTTATAGACGCATTTTAACGCATCCGTACAACACGACTTCTCAAAACATCTGACAAAAGGAGAAATTACTGAAATGTATGCGCAATTTCTTCTTTTGTCAATTTTGTTCAACTCTTTTCAATAATTAAACTAACAATGATAGAGTGTATTCATATTGTGTTGTCGAGATAATTTTTAAGACGTCTTCTGCAGATTTGATGCATGTCGTAAAGAGTTAATCATATTGGATGTCCGCTAACCTTTAGGAGAAATACCAACAGGACGTGTGGCAAATATCGTATAACCAGCGATAATTTAAGGGACTTCAATCCGTTAACTTGAATCAGTTGACCGGTGGTATTACATTAAGCAGTTACAACCAGGTAAACACACATTATATTTACCTTTTTAATAAAGTGTTCAAAGGACTTGGAGTATATTTAGGCTGTTGTGAAAATTAAAACATATTAATTCATTTTCATTTCTTCAAATTTTAACGTTCAATTTTTTTTTGTTAGTTTTCATTTTCGTCCTTAAACGGGGATGTTAACTTTTTTTAAAACATCAAGGGTATTTTGACTATTTTAACAAAAGGCAACATCATAATATGACTGATATACTAACCACACGCGGCGTTAAACAACGATGAAGACAGTGGTTCAGAGGTAGAGCGTCGGCCTCTCGTATCAATGGTCCCTGGTTCGAGTCCCGAGATGAGCGGGTCCTGACTTTGGATTTTTCCACACAAACGGCGCGAGTACTGGTTAAGTTTCCAGGAAGCAGACATCGAGCGTGATTAATATAAGCTGAAAGCGTGCTTCGCAATCGATGTAAAATAAATAATGTTTAAATTAAACAACGATGAACGATTTGTCCGGATATGATTCAAAGCAGACAACTAAAAAATATCATATAACGAAAGGAAGTTGCACAATTCGAAAAATATAAATAATACTAATTATTTTTTCCATTTATATACATTAATCATAGTTTGTATTGGTATAATATTGCTTAATATGCATCGTAAATAGAGAGTTGAATTGTTTGTATGTGTATGTAATTTCATGTATTATCCCTTTTCCACATATAGACGCATTTTGACGCATCTGCAGCAGACGACTGTTGGGAACATCGTGACAAAAGAAGAAATTGCTCTAAAAGAGCAATTTCTCCTTTTGTCACAATGTTTTCAACTTTTTTCATTCATTATACCTACAGTAATCGAGATTTTCCATATTTTTTGTAGACACATTTTCAAAAACGTCTGCTGCAAATTTGTCGTAATGTGTAAAGGGTTAATGTCTGTCTTGGCAATATACAATTTGAACTTTGAAACTTTACCAATAGTACCGGTAGGTTCATCCTGAAACAGATGACCGGTCGCACTGTTATCAATGTTACAGTGAGCCCTAAAGAAGGGAAGCTCAAACTTCCATTAAATTTGAGAAAGTGAAATTGAACGGATACACGTTGGCGTTTGTGAACTGTATATGTTCAGATCAGCCAGATCATCTGCTTTGTCTTATCAGAACCTACACAAGTTTAAAGAAGCTTCTAAAGCGTATGTAGGAATCCGCTGTGGTCAAGTGGTTTAGTGGATTTCGAAACCGGGTGTCCCGGGTTCGATCCCCAGTCGCGGCACTACGGTTATGTTGGAGTGCCCTTGGGCAAGGCACATTTTCTAGCCTAGTACTGGTTTATTTACCCAGGGATCATGAATAATTAAATTTAATTGCGCGCTAAATGACCTTAGCTGTCGATGCGCCATAAAACAATATACATTCATTCATTCATTCTAAAGCGTATGTAATATGTAAATAGTGTATATTTTGATCAGACTGTGTGGATGTCAACAATTGCCAACTTGTACTTGTTGTCATAATCTTGCTCATTTATGGGATTTTCTAGTAAGAATGGAGAATTATCAGGGAATCACCAGGAAGATCGGAAAGCTCTACATCACATTGCACGTGTTCTCCGGGCGTGAAAACCCCGAATGGATGATTAACCAGGACGATGATAACTACGAGGAGATTCTGAGAGCTCTTTCAGACGTTAAGACATCGAAACTACCCCTAAGTAAATATACAATTATATTTTAGTTTAGCCATAGTTGCAAGTAATTACTGCTCATCTGCATATACATGAATAGTTTATCCTTCTTATGGAACAATGGATAGGGAATATTATGTTCTTGTAGCGAGCGATACGTCGATTTGTATTGTACTTCGATAGGGAATATTATGTTCCTGTAGCGAGCGATACGTCGATTTGTATTGTACTACGATAGGGAGTATTATGTTCCTGTAGCGAGCGATACGTCGATTTGTATTGTACAACGATAGAGAATATTATGTTCCTGTAGCGAGCGATACGTCGATTTGTATTGTACTTCGATAGGGAATATTATGTTCTTGTAGCGAGCGATACGTCGATTTGTATTGTACTTCGATAGGGAATATTATGTTCCTGTAGCGAGCGATACGTCGATGTGTATTGTACTACGATAGTGAGTATTATGTTCCTGTAGCGAGCGATACGTCGATGTGTATTGTACTACGATAGTGAGTATTATGTTCCTGTAGCGAGCGATACGTCGATGTGTATTGTACTACGATAGGGAGTATTATGTTCCTGTAGCGAGCGATACGTCGATGTGTATTGTACTACGATAGGGAGTATTATGTTCCTGTAGCGAGCGATACGTCGATTTGTATTGTACTACGAGGAGAGTGGAAATATTTATATCTCGCGAGAACGAAGGAAGAGTGAGATATCAATTTCCCCCACACTCCGAGTAGTACAGTACAAAACGAGGTACCGGAACTGCAATGTTCCTTATACATGTATAACATTTAAGACAGAATAAAGAAAAACAAACGCAATTCATGAATGTTCAATTACAAAATTGAAGGCAGAACAAAGAAAAACATATGCAATTCCGGAATGTTCAATTACAAAATTTAAGACAGAATAAAAAAAAAAAAATGGAATTCATGAATGTTCAATTAAAAAAATTAAGACGGAACAAAGAACAACATATTTCTGCAATTTCTAAATTTTCAGTTACAACTTTTAAGACAGAACAAAGAAAAACATATGCAATTTCTGAATGTTCACAAAACAGCACAATTTACGCACTAAATCAGTTATATATATGTGTATGAACAATGTCGTGCTTCATCATTTTGGATGACGTGAACTCGTGATTATATAATTATAATAACATCAGATCATATTCCGGTGATGTGTCATTATCATATTTGGTTCCGTATTTGACAAAGCCAAACGCGGATATTTTAATCAGTCATGTTGTATTTGCGTATTACAATCAGCATGCATTTACGACAGGCTTGTCTGTTGGTTAATACCGTAAACCGGTGTATTCAGAATGTTCTTATTCCCTTCTGGTTCTTATCTTTTTTTAAAAATCCGGACTATCTAACATTCACTTATGAACGTAATTATCTATAACTGACACTTGTGCAATTACAAGTATTATTATGACTTATAAAATATGTTTTTTCAGGCGTGTATACATTTTATGAAATAAGCAAAGTGAGATATTTTGGTAAATGTACAAATATGTAAGACAAAACATGAATTGTAAGACCCGGTTCATATTTTAAGGAAATTATATTCTGTATAACCCCGACCGAATCACACCAAATACTTTCTAAATGGTTGTAATGGCTTTCCCTCCTTGGCGGTCAGTGCTGTATAGCTAGTATTACAACATACTCGATGGTGTCAGGATAAATTACTAATGAAACCTTACCCATGAATCGTCGTGGTACATGTATAACTGGACAATGGTTGCATAATGTGTAGAACACTGTACAAAATAAATGTATTTTACTAATCCTTCACAAAAGCATATTCATATCAAACACTGTATCTCTTTAGATAAATATCTAATGAGTGGTTTATTTTGTGAATTTGCCTATGCGTTTAACTCTAGAAAAACCAACATTAGAACATTTGCAATCAGTGGAGCATCAAATCAGCATGCGCATCCACGCGGCTTCATTGGTCTCCAAGTCGTATCGTATTTGTTACCGGAATTATTTTAGGATAAGAAATACTAGGGCATGCCTGAGCAAGTCCTTTTGTACGCTGTTGTAAATACTTGTATTTGTATTTATATATACAGCCCAACCTGTGTTTAAGGACCACCCATGGGAAGAGAACAATTCACAGGTGGTCTTTACTTACAGGATCATTTATGCAGAAAATGAGTAATTGGGAAATTAAAAGTGCTATAGACAGGGAATTGTCATACACTGTTGGTCTTTAGCAACATTTAGACTTGTTTATTTGTTATAAATACGTTAAGTTCAAGGATTTTCCTTGAGATCCATTCATATACGAATATGCTATCCTCTTATATTTACATGAAAGTATATCGAGGGCTTGGCGTGAGACGGTTGTAACTAAAAACCTATTTTGAAAACCCTGGTTTAGGGGCAATTTTGACGAGCAATGGCACCTAAATTTCCATTGTTTACCAAGGAAAAATATTTAATACTTATAAAGACTTCATGGCGAGGTGATTAACCTTGGTAAAAAATGACGGATTTTAGTTACAACCGTTTCACGCCAAGCCCTCGATATATGAGCGTCACTCTGTAAAAAACAAACATAGGGCATCCGTTCAGTCCGATCTGACTCTACCCTGATCGCCAATGAGACAATGAATGCTTCATGAGCGTCTGTAACGCAGTATATACTTGGATCATTAGGCATAGCAGGCAGATCTGTTTCCACAAGTGTTATACTTATATACAAGTTTGAGCGAATAATGTTTCTTTCTTCATTAAAATCACCACAAGTTCTTATGCTCCTATACGATACTCATTTTCGCTATGAGTCATTGACAAGTCAACTCCTGACTGACCTAGGCAGCCATCGCTACTCACATGCATAAAGGAATTAAAAGGACATGGCATCAACCCATTGCACTGTTGACCAAACAACGATATTTTCACCTCACTGGTTTTCTTTTCCTTTTCAGATCTTGGTTATCGGGGTTTCGTGGTCGAGTATGAACCAGCAGGATTAAGCAAGTCTGCCCCGCTGATTGTAACGTCATTTCTGGAACTGGAATCGAAACTCCTTTCAACAGCTCCGACCAACGTGGTACATGCCGTGGTGGCGAAGCATGTTCTAGAAACCATTGTCAGTCGAGTAAGTCGCACTTAGCTACGTTTACAGCCATTCTTTCAGCTGCCGTGGCAACGTCCCAGTGGGCAAAAGACACATCAATGGTCCTAATTTTAAAGTCAAACAAACCTTACAGACGATTGGCATAGTCAGGGGCGTAGCTCTCTTTAGGCACGGTAGGCACGTGCCTACACATTTTTTCTCAAAATGCCCCCAACATGCAGCTGCGGCGATATACATCTGCGTAATGTATCGACCAGATCAGCATGCGCTGTCCGCACAGACTGATCCGGCCGGCACATTCCATCTTAGGGGGATATATGTATAGAGTAGTGATTCCTGAAACAGAAAATCCACAGGAGGCGAAAAAAGTGTCTATCCGGGTAGGCCTGTGTGGCATGCTTAGGCTGATCCGGGTCGATACTTTACGCAGAGTCCACAATGTTGATTTTCTCACGAGACGGCCTACACATTGATTATTGCAAAGCTACGCATCTCAAAGCGACCAAACAATCCAGTTACCAAGCATCAATAAGCTAAACTTTCATGGGCAGTTGTATTGGAAACATGCCAAACCGTTGATGTATTGAGATTTTAAACAGTTACTAACAGTAGTTTAATTATATCACAGCTACACGTACCCTTATCAATGAACCCTGTCTAACCAGTACTAGGTCAATTTACATCCAAATACATCCACGGTCATGCTGATCTAGAGCCAAATAGTCCCTAAACAAACTTTGTTTACGTAGAAATGAGTGTATACCATTACCCAGAATGCATTGAGTTTAAATTCATTGTAAATGTGTATAGGATGCACTGGAAATGAATGATTTGATCATTTTTAGTACCATTATGCCCACGCAAGTGGAATAGAATCCGGACATCCCGTCTCAAATCAGCATACTAACCACTCGGACTCTGCGGACTTTGAAAATTATATACAGGTGAAAGATGGGGAAAACTGGCAGCCATGATATGACTGGAAACCTTCTGAAAGTGGCATGTAACCCTAACTATTTCATTTCACCTTGTATATATTCTTTGATAGAGATAGTACCTACATGTATGTGGAAGTGGGTTAATACACGTTTGAGCAAGAAGACCCAGACTCGGATCTTGTGATGATCGGGTTTCTTCCTTTAGGGTGGACGGTGCGAGAACTGGTTAAGTCTCCAGGAAGCAGTCATCGTGCGTGATTAACAGCTGAACTCTCGTTTCACAATCGATTTAAAATAAATAACTATAAGTCAACTGACCGGAATAATGTTTCACTATTGCACAACGTAGTATTACTTACAGCATAATCAGCGCTCTCTGGGTTTTGAAGCAACGACAACGTCATCAAAAGAACCGTCGACCGGAAGTTACAATCTCGGATATTGTGACCTTCCCAGCTATAAGCCTGATGAATGGAACTCGGATACCAGACTCGAAAAACTCCGGAAAAACAACAGTTACAACTACGCCAACGCCATGGTGACAGATACACTGGCTCAACCAGGTACTGTAGAGTGTTTTTATCATTGACCCTTTCATGTTGGAACTTTATCACAAGACAAAATGAAGCGCAAATTAAGTGGAGTAAGTCGGTAGCAGTTTCCTGTTTGACGGCAGCTGTCGCAAGGGATAATTTTATCATGTCAAAGTAATGATATTTATGATTAAAATATAATAATAAGATTAATAATATATTATATAAAAAAAGTATCTATCAAATAGTATTCGTAATATAAAAAAAAACATGACTTTATGCATCTGGATAAGTAAAAGCTTGATTTTGACATAAAGTTGAAAATATTATGAAAAAAAGAGAAGTTGCTGAAAGTTGCTCAAACTTGCTCACTTTAGAATTGTTATGAAATCGTACCTGTAATTGAACCAGTGCAATATATCAGGTTCAATTTGACTTTTATGATCTGTTCACAGATTACTTACACTTGTGTGCATTATGATCAGACTTAGCATGTGGACAAGACTTGTACTTTTCCTCATGCACTTGCTCAATTCAAAAACCTGTTTTAAGGACGATCCAAACACAGAGCTAAACCCGATCCACAGAGCGGTATTGGGTGGATGTTGAACGCCCAAGTGGATGGACTTGTGCCAATTGGTAGTGACATGACGGACCCCCATCTCATACCATCGTGCACTGACAGTATAGTGTGTCTTGTCTTCTGGCCTATAGGTTTGTTTGTTTGCTTATATGTGTGTTGTAAACATGATGGTTGGTCTATTTGTTTAACCCTTTCCCACATAAAGCAAATCTGCAGCAGACGACTTTAAAACATATTGGCAAAACATATCGACATCTCAATAATTGAAAATAAAGTTCAAAACATTACTTATGGATGTGTATGCTGAAAGCCCAAGTGGATGGACCAGTACTTATCGGTGGTGACAGGTCGATCTACCAACGTGTAGAGACAGTATAGTGCTGCTTCCTGTCTTCTGACACTTAGGTGTGATGGTTTGATTGTTTATATGTTCGTTGGCTTGTTCGCTTGTCTATTTGTTTGAAGGATGCTTTTTAATAATGGGGTTTTACGCTATTTTCAACATTATTTCAATTATATCACGGTGACAGTTCACTTATTCATGATCCCTGGGTAAACAAACCAGTACTAGGCTAGGAAATGTGCATTGCCCTAGGGCACTCCACCATGAATGTCGTGCCGCGACGGGAGATCGAACCCGGGGCGCCCAGTTTCAAATCCCCGACGTTTGAAGGTTGCACTAGTGAATATAAGTAGTGACCGATCTCATTAAAACAATACCTTATCTTCGATGCAGTAGCATGCGCTCATATATATCTGATGACTACCTATATCAAGTCGTCTCCGATTGACGTTTACGTCAGCCAATGCAATTGTCGCCTTGATAATCGTTAGGTTTCAACAGGGGAGCTACTCCATGTATACATAAACGAGATAGACGGTGATTGGCGAGTGTTTGGATTGCATAGAAACTATGAACCGAAGATGGGTCGTATCGTGGGGAGCTACTCCATATACATAAACGAGATAGACGGTGATTGGCGAGTGTTCCGATTGTATAGAAACCAGGAACAGAGGATTGGTTGTATCATTGGGCACACCTGCTCATTAATGTTTAAATATAAAGGGTCATTTAATGCGGTATCGTGCGATTACATTGGGCACACCTGCTCATTAATGTTTAAATATAAAGGGTCATTTAATGCGGTATCGTGCGATTACATTGGGCACACCTGCTCATTAATGTTTAAATATAAAGGGTCATTTAGTTCAGCAAACTAATTTGGTCTGATATCAATGAGATTTGGGTAGTCACAAGCCGGGAGATTCATCTTAAACATATTATACATCTATACACATTATACACCTCATACATATTATACACATTATACATCTTATACATCTTATACATCTTATACACATAACACATCTTATGCGTCTTATACCAACGGGATACTCATCTTATACAAGCGTTTAGAAACAGTATGCCCATGCATGCAGCGTGTACATAATATATTGAGAAACGTTAAATGGAGAGCGAACAACGAAGACCAATATTACAGTACAATTGTGTGCACCATAATTGTATTTATCCTGGTTTCAAATATACTTTTATAGGTGAATACGGTAAGGCTGCTTAGAGAAGGATAGGTCTAAATTAAAGAAATCTTTAGATGAGCTGTGCATTAATTGGGTCTATTACGTTGCAATTCCGAACCGTGTATATGTTTTGCCGAGCCTATTCGAGGAACGAAACCTTCCTAACTATAGTTCGTCTATTCCATTACAGGTCCGAAAGATGAGTACGATTTCCACTGGTACCGAATGGATCAGGGTGGGTTCTGGTCCCACAAGCTGGGAACCCATCAGGTGACCAACAAGGACAACCTGGATAAACCAATCAGAAACCCTCGTCTATGTGACAGAGGCGTGTATACAGAGTTTATTTCGTATATGTCTACGAGCTTGAAGCGTGTACATATTTCTTAATCTAATAATTAACACGGACACAGTCGTTAGAAAGAAATAGCAAGAAGACAGATTTAAAATTCGATAATTCGATAATTTAGACAAGTTAAACGAAAACAATATGTTTAAGCAAATGGCGCTACACCCATTTTGATGTGTTATCCGAATATTGCGGTACTTAAAAAGGCTGAACTCCAGATTATAGATGAGATAGTCAAAGTTTTAAAACTGTTCAAAAGATGTCTTGAAATAATAGTTCATAATTCTGAGATAAAATTAGAGTAATAATTTCACTTCCCAGTACAATAAACTTCTAAATAGTTATCGTTTATGCTTCATTTTTACTTGTTAGACATACCTAGTAAGCCAAATTTTGTATATTTTCGTTGACTTTCAATTGCTTTTTTTCCAACATTTACTGCCAAAATAGTTTTGAACTATTTGTTACTTACTTTGTTGTCACTATTAGCAATATTTGCAAAAGTTTCACATTTCAAAATTTTGATCTCCATCTGGAGTTCAGCACTTTTAAAACAATAAAATAAAGCAAACTCAACTGTAAATTATATTTAGCGTCACTTGTTCTTGTATCACTCTTTATGAATTAAATGCAATAACAAATACATACATTCTTGTGGAAGTTTCTCAAATCGTGTTTGGTCGTCATTTTTGAAAAAATACAAAGGATAAGATATATGAATGTTGGTCTCCTTGTTTAGTTTCTGTTTAGAATTGTTGATTTGAGAGGTGTTTTATACCCCTTTCAACAGTATTTAAATTACATCACGGGGACTTTTAGGTAAATTACATGTACTTGCAAGGTTATCCCTGCAACCCTCGGCGAAAAGGGGAAAGCCATCGGGGAAAGTCTTTGGTATGATACGCCTGGTGCTCGAAATAATGACAATTACGTGACCCGTTATTTATTCATATTTGACATTGAATCGAAGCTAATACTAGGTACTGTATTGAGAGATCAGTTCGATTCTAGACCGCCTCGGCGGTGTAGTGGTTTGGCATCTCGGCGGTGTAGTGGTTTGGCGTCTCGGCAGTGTAGTGGTTTGGCGTCCGCATCGGATGCGGGAGGTCGCGGCTCGATCGCCGGTCGTGTTATATCAATCACTTTACAATTGGTAGTAATGGGTTTCCCTCCTAGGTACTATTGTTTGGTTAGCATTACGACTGAACATCTGGTGTCGGCATAATTGGACCAGTAGTACTTACAGCATTACTACTGAACATCTGGTGTCGGTATAATTGGACCAGTAGTACTTACAGCATTACGACTGAACATCTGGTGTCGGCATAATTGGATAAGTAGTACTTACAGCATTACGACTGAACATCTGGTGTCGGCATAATTGGACCAGTAGTACTAACAGCATTACGACTGAACATCTAGTGTCGGCATAATTGGACCAGTAGTACTTACAGCATTACGACTGAACATCTGGTGTCGGCATAATTGGACCAGTAGTACTTACAGCATTACTACTGAACATCTGGTGTCGGCATAATTGGACCAGTAGTACTTACAGCATTACGACTGAACATCTGGTGTCGGCATAATTGGACCAGTAGTACTTACAGCATTACGACTGAACATCTGGTGTCGGCATAATTTGACCAGTAGTACTTACAGCATTACGACTGAACATCTGGTGTCGGCATAATTGGACCAGTAGTACTTACAGCGTTACGACTGAACATCTGGTGTCGGCATAATTGGACCAGTAGTACTTCCCCAGGAAACGCCGTAACGTAACTTAACTCTTTCAGCGCCAAAGGCAATATTGAGCTTTTTGCAAACAATGCAGATTCAGGTGAGTCAGCTCGTAAAGAGCTGTCTCACCTGAAATCTGCATTGTTTGGTTGTGAGTTATAAAAATATTCCAAACATCCTATAACATGAAAATAGAGTCGTCCGAGTTTGAACATGGAAGAGTCTACTTTAAACAATTCGGCGCTGAAAGGGTTAAATAATGTTGAACGTGACCTAGCATATCATACAAACAAAACAAAGTACAATGTACAGTTACAGTCTACTTAATACATTAATACAGACATGTTCCATACAAAAACATTCCTTTAAGCCTTTACAACTGACTGACAAACAGAAAACTAACCCCCAATGTTAGTTTTCTATAACCATTTCTTAGTTTATCTACATAAAATACTGATAACGGATATTACTAAAACTGAAATATTTTATTTTCATTATTTAGCTACATTTTTCCTTGGGTATAGATTATTAAATGCATGTGATTCGTGAAACGAACGCCAAGAATTGAAAGCGAATTGGCATCGTCTAATGAAATAATGAGTTTGCGTGAATAGAAATGTCTTTTTCGATGAAATAAAGCGATATATTCGGACGACGAGAAGGTACGAAACCATCTTATGTTCATGGTTTGAATATTCATATTGTAGCGGTGCTCTGTGAAAACCAGACTCAGCGTAACTATTACTTGTGTGGACATCCCAATGGATATTGCTTAACGGAGGTTTGTTGAGACATTCTATGACTACTTCGAGAACAGTCTAGAGTCAGATCAGATTGCGCGGAAGCCCTCGGTAAACTGAACATACGATGGTCGCAAAATACCTTACACTTGGTTTTTGCAGAGCGCCACTCATTTTATAAAAGATCACCGGTGAGAGTCAAGCGGCACTGTTCAACAGTTCAAAAATTATAAAGTTTAAAAATGGTTGTCATCGTTACAAATCCCCATCCTGATTGGGGCAATAACCATAATGTGTGACAGCTGATAATCTTCTAGGGTCGATGCATGCCTTTTTAAGGGCGTTATCGATCTCTGTCCGCTTTGCCGGGTCAAGAGCCTTTGTCTTTCTCTGAATTACTCCGACGTATGTACTGTCCGAATCACAGGTACCGTCGGAATTCTCTTTCCAACATGAGTAGATTATTGCATAGCTGTAAAAAGACATAAAACAGATTATGAATCAGGAGAAAGAGCTATAATTTTGTCATAAGATTAATGCTATATTTGTTTTGTGTTTAAACGTCGCGTTCAAGAAATGTCCAGCTATATCACGGCGTTAGTGACCTGTACTGCTGGTCCATATATCCTGACACCTGTGTTAAACGTCGCTTTCAAGCAATGTCCAGCTATATTACAGCGTTAGTGACCTGTACTGCTGGTCCATATATCCTGACATCAGCGAATAAGTCGTAATGCTAATCCCACAATCCTGAGCGCTAAGGATTTTAGATACGAAAAAAGTAAGAACAGAATCTTATTGGGCATATGGTGAATAATGGTGATGCAAAATTTCGTGAGGAAATTCGAATATTTCTTTAGAGGCGCGTTCTACCTTAAGATGCATAAAGTTACATGAAAAATGAAACGAATCCTGTGTGCAATATATGGAAATTGAAATTAACCCTTTCCCACATCTAGGCGCTTGCTGACGCCTCTGCAGCAGACGAATTTTGAAAACATTGTGTCAAATAGGGAAATTGCTCATAATGAGCAATTTCTCCTTTTGGCACAATGTTTTCAACTTAATTCAATAATAATCCTTCCCTGTATAGGGATTTTCATGTTTTTGCGGGCATGTTTTCGAATTCGTTTGCTGCATATTTGTTATATGTTGACAATAATTAAACGATGATTAACAAATGGTTCAAGAAAAAAGCTTGTTTTGCGTTTCATCGGAATGAATTTGATTCCACGATTGACGGTAAATATTAATGCCAATCAAGAGCATTCCGGAAGAACCTCAACCCTGGCCAATGATCAGAAGATGCTAATTATACAAATTAATAAACCCTTAACCCGCTAAAGACGATTTCAAACGCCTCTGCGGCATACTTTGACAAATATTACGTAAGCGTATATACTTTATATATATGGTATACGCCGGTTTCAAGAGTACATGTATTTTATAAAAACCATTTCCCTCATATAGACGCTTTCTGACGCCTCTGCAGCCGACGGATTTTTTGAAAAAAATAGTGACAAAAGAAGAAATTGCACAAAACGTGCAATTTCTGCTTTTGCCACAATGTTTTCCACTTTTTGTCATAGGTTATCCATTCAATTATCAGTAGCGCTTGTGAGTTCATAGCGAATCCAAATTAAAGATATAGTGTAAATCCCGCAACCCTAAGCGCCAATGATAGAATTAACTTCTAACAATGTCAAAGTATTTGTTATGATCCAAGCATGGTCTGCATACCTCTAACCACAACACCACCGAATAAAGACTCTATGCCCAAAGGGACCAATTTCGTACTTATATAGCATTTCGGTATTGACACTACATTTTGCTAGTAAAGTATAAACCGATAGATTGCGTTCGTAGACCAATATAAATACGGACATTCCCGAAACGAATCGCCTGAATATTTTTTAAAGCGGTGGTCTGATTAACATATTCAGGCGTCAAAGGTCAATTATTTTCTATTGGAAAACAGCAACAACAACAACAGTATAATTACTTGGTGTAGTCTGTTTTTAGAATCCAACTTGGCTTCATTCCAATTTGTCGCCCGATTCGTGTATCGAAGTACATCGTCATCTTCTCGGGCTCTGTTGGTGAGGGCATCTTGGCGTGACCTTTACCTTTAGGGCACCAGCCGCCGTAAAACTTGGAACCAACTGGAGTACAGAACGAAATGGGTTGCGTTAGATTTCGATTTCTTGTCAAATAAAGTGATTAATTGTAAACCACGTGGCTTTGTTTTGTGCACGGCTACATCAAGGTATATTAGTACATTACCTAACCGTAAGGCACATAAGTGGAGGTTGAAAGGGCGGTTTAGCACGGAAGTTGTGGTTTGGAGACCAACTGCGGTCATGACATTAGCTACCAATAAGACACATAAAGTTCTGGAATTTCTAGGAAGCGAACTCGAAATGGACTCTTTAAAACTTCAAGCTTTCTTTACAATCTATAAACTATAACTTAATGGATTAAGATCTATATACCGTTTGCAACAATATCACGGCGACCAGTTTGTCTACCAAAGTGTTTCTTTGCTTTCTCTCGCAAGTACTCCACACATCACTCTTTCGAAACAGCTAGATTTATTTCCACATAAGTTTTAAGCATAATAACGCATGTCACATTGAAAGATTGTTTGGGTTCTAGCTAACAACCCCTGGATTGACAAATATATCGTTACTGGGCACACATTGAAGACGCTAAGGCATCTGTGCGTATTCACCTTAGTCTATTTGTGTCAAGCCATAATAAACACGACCTGCTGAACCGCAGAGACTCGGACCAAACTGCAAGAAAAAGTAATCTTCACTTGTCGCAAAGCTCGAAAGGTCGATTATCATATAACATGGTTTCATTTATACACATTAATTTGACATGATACATGATCAAATGATTTGAACCCCACCGGGCTGCAACCGACAATTGTTTTTTGAAAATATCATCGGCATTTGGTGATAACCGGTATCAAATGGGCCACAGTATACCAGGATGGTAAGATCCGCAAGCTCAGACTAAGCTTGAAAGAACGCAGACAAAAGTCATAGCTATTAATCTGGTCCACCGTCTTTCATAGTTAAAGGTTTTCGAATCGAACTAAGAATACTTTAGCCGTGCACAGTAACTATACAAAGTAACTTTACAAAGTAACTATACAAAGTAACTATACAAAGTAACTATACAAAGTAACTATACAAAGTAACTATACTTACAAGCGTTTATGTCATACGAGCCATCACTTTTAAGGTTGAAGATGATCCTTGGGTCATATATCTCGGTGAAATAAGATAGCAGAGAGTCGCCCATGCTCGTCTTGAATGTCCCGTACCATTTCCCTGAAAACATATCATTCGATAAAACATGTCATTCGATAAAACATGTCATGTGATAAAACATGTCAATCAATAAAACATGTCATTCGATAAAACGATAAAACATATCATTCGATAAAACATTCCATTCGATAAAACATATCATTCGATAAAACATGTCATTCGATAAAACATATCATTCGATAAAACATATCATTCGATAAAACATGTCATTCGATAAAACATGTCATTTGATATACCATATCATTCGATAAAACATATCATTCGATAAAACATATCATTCGATAAAACATGTCAACATATCATTCGATAAAACGATAAAACATATCATTCAATAAAACATGTCATTCGACAAAACATGTCATTCGATAAAACATGTCATTCGATAAAACATAAACATGTCATTTGATAAAACCGAATCACGGCTCGGCCAACTTTCTTTCCGACGTTTTAGAAAAGTCATTGCGACATGCGTCATTTGTCTTCCACCAATGGGCTAAGTCTATGTGGAAAAGCAGCCAGTTGCTTGGGAAGATTGTTGTGTGGAGTACTGGTGTGAGAAAACCAGGAAACACATGAGTAGGTGAACTGGCCGCCGTGATATGACTGAGAAATTGTTAAAAATGGCGTTAAACATCAATCAATCAATCAATCAATCATTTGATCAAACATATTATTTGATAAAACATATCATTCGATAAAACATGTCATTCGATAAAACATATCATTCGATAAAACATGTCAGGTCTAGAAGCCTATTTATTTTCAAGGTCATAGATTAAAGGTCAAGATCAAAATTGGACTTTGAATACCGAGGGGATGCATCCGCTTTGCGGTGCCCTTGTCTATATGGGTTTTCGTTATCTCCCCTCATTCTAGTCTGTTTCGTGTTTATTCGTGTTGACATTTCATTATAACAAAACAATAAACTGGGTTACTTCGCAGTATACCCATATTGCCATTGTTAACACCTTTACGCACACTTTTAGCCTTTTATAACAAAGTATATTGTTATTGCTTACGTTCTAAGCTTTAACTTTTGAACAAGTAGTTCCATTGGAAATCATGCTCTTCTACCGTGTGGTGTACATGAACAGTGTATGTATGTGCCCATGTGCATATGACCATGACATTAAGACACAAGGCAAAACAAAATGTGGATTCGATACGGAAAGTTGCAGTATGATTTCGGGGAACAAACTTATACAAATTGAAATTCACCGTGTGCTCTTGTCCATTCATCTCTTAATTTAGTCCAATATTTATGACTTTACCTGATCGGGTTGAGGCCGAGTTTCGGTAGCGCAGTCTGTAGCGACGCGGGCTGTCTATCAAGAGGTTGTGAGTTCGAACACCAGCTCGGCCAACATTCTTTCCGTCGTTTGACAAAAGTCATTGTGACAAGCGTCATTCTTCTTCCACCAATAGGCTAACAGTCTATGTGGAAAAGCAGCAAATTGCTTGGAAAAATTGTTGTGTGGATTACTGGTGTTAAAAAGCCAGGAAACACATGATTAGGTGAACTGACCGCCGTGATATGACTTAAAATTGTTTATAACGGCGATAAACTCCAATCAATCATTTTATAGAGTTGACTCTAAATTATGTCAAATATTTAGAAGCCTGATACGTCAGTCTCTGACAGGCACATCCTGGTCTCATAATTCATGGTGAACATGTGACTACAGCTACAGCTCTCAGTTGCATTCTCGGAATAGCTTCGCATAAATGGGACTCTTTTAGAAACTTTTTGTTGTATGAAGTTACATGTAAGCTTGTTTTGCATGTACATGTATGCGGCGGTGGTCAGTTGTTAAGAGTGTTAGCAGTGGTATACCAAGACACATTTGTGCTTCAATGTTCTGAACGACAGATTATAGATAGGAAAGTCACAGTTTTAAAACTGTTCAGAAGTTGTCTTGAAATAATAGAATCATAATTCTGAGATAATAATTTCCCTTTCCAGTATTAAAAAAAACATTCAAATATTGATCGTCTATACTTCATTTTTACTGGGTAAACATACCCAGTAAGCCAAATGTTGTACATTTCCATTGACTTTCAATTGAATGTTCTTCAACATTTACTGCCAAAATAGTTTTGAACTATTTATTGCTTTTTGTTGTCCCTATTAGGAACATTTCAACATCTCAAAATGTTGATCTCCATCTGGAGTTCACTACCTTTAAGGCGACACAATAACTAATACAACTAAAACTCGACCAGTACTCCGAACTGCCACACTGATTGTGGACGTTCATCCGCTTTTTTTGCTTTCTCACCTACAACAAAACTTCACCAGGCGACTTTGAAAACATCTTGGAGAAAAACACAATTATGTTGAAATGAAAGCATTGTTATAAAATAAATATGAAAACAGTGTTACAAAAGGAGAAGTTGCTCATGAATCAAATCGTTTGTACGAGAGAAAGGGAGTAAATGCGTGTACATGTATGTTATAACCCCTGCATGGACATGTATAATGCATGTTTTTATCCCTGCGTGGATGCTCAAGCTGGTGATCACCTACATGTGTTTTAATATATCTAAGTTTGATTTTCCTGGACTACCGGTCTTGGGATCCAGTAATCCGACACGCTGGTGATCACCTACATGTGTTATAATATATTTAAGTTTGATTTTCCTGAACTACAGGTCTTGGGATCCAGTAATCCGTCACTCGTTTTGAATACTGAACAATTTGGTTTGACAGACTCGAAGATCTAACGCACAACCTCGCGTGTGTGAAATTTATAAATATTGTACTGTGAATTGGTTAGATAGTCAGGACAAGCATTGAAAGAAGGATCTAGAGAAGAAGCAACGGGGAAATAAACCAGCAAAGAGGAGACTATAAACTGGGAACATGCTGAAACATGGAAACCATTCCTAATATGTAAGTATACTTACTTGAAAGCAAACTGACAGACAGACAGGAAGAAAGACAGACAGAGAGATAAATAGATAATATAATAATTGTAAACACATACCTTGAAATCTCTTCAAATCGAATTGTTTCGGTAATTTCAAGTCCACAAGTCGACACGAACTTTCATTTTGCGTAGACCTTCGAGTCTTCTTAACACTGCGAGTTTCCGACACCGCAAGACATGCCACTAGGGTGCAAATGCAAATAATTGTCTTTGAATTCATAGTCCCGTTTATATTTGAACAACGCTATTAACAATTCCAAATCACTACCATTTGTTTTTACTACAATCGAGTTAAATCGGACCGATTTGGCGGAACTCGTGATCTAAATTTAGACCTCGGATCTCGATTGTGAATATAGCCAAACTATGGGCATTGCATCGCATGCCGGTTATGTAATATAAAATTGGTGTTTTTTAAAATATCTGAAACAGACCGTATGGAAAACAATCACTGGCAATATTCGGGACGGAAACGTGGAACGTTACTAGTCCAGAAGACTATTTCCGTAAATAGCCGAGTCCAGAAGACTATTTCCGGAAATAGCCGAGTCGGAACCCGAGTGATTACATCATTGAGCCCGTGCATGCGAAAAAGGTACACGTTGGCTTTTTCAAAACAGTGGACATTCAGATCAGCATGTGCATATGCACAATCTTATCAAGTGATGCACTATTAATTGCACAAGCTTGTTAGAAGATTCGGTCGACTTCTGAGGATACTGATACTACTGAGCTGATCTGAACCTACACTGTTCAGAAATACCAACTTGAACCTTTGTTCACGTACTGGCTTCAATCATGTACTTAAACCTCTCGACTACTGTAAATAAACTACTTCAATTGATACCTAATCTTGAACACCCATACCCATTTCTAGTCTTAACCCTTTCCCTCATGTAGACGCTTCTGCAGCAGACGGCCTTTTGAAAAAACATAGTGACAAAAGAAGAAATTAAGTCATAGGTTATCCATTCAATTATAGAGATAAAATTCAGTATACCATGCTATTATGATAATATTATTCCATGTATGTTTTGCAAGCTAGCAATTCTAGACGAGTAGTTTAACCCTTTCCCTCATATAGACGCTTTCTGGCGCCTCTGCAGCAGACGGCTTTTTGAAAACATGGGACAAAAGAAGAAATTGCTCAAAATGAGCAATTTCTCCTTTTGTCACCTTGTTTTCAACTCTATTGTTGTATGTGGAAAAGGATTAATATAGGTTTGGATTTCAGTGATGAAATAATGGAAATAAGAAAACTCAAAAATACATGTAGTTACATAATTAGAAAACAATGTACAAAACAACACGCCAAATAGTTCATGGCTGAAACCAACAATAATTTAATAATATACATGTATTGTTCATTCGCCTTTAGCACAAATATTTGTATTGAATAAAAACTCTCAACATTAGGGGTAAAAATGACCCGTTTACCTGATAAATAAATATAGAAAGTCGTCTGCTTTAAGAACTTGTGAAGAAAAATTGGTAATCTCTAATAAATTAGGGTATTCAACTTAAATGTTATATCGAGTTAAAGTCAGTATTGGATATGGACCGATGAATTGCACCTACATGGTTATTGCTCCCGTTGCCACAATGAGTGTCAAACTCGTCTGTTGTAGACACGTGAACAGTCATCTCTATCAGTAAAAGGGTTAACAAGTTGTCGTGTCTGCATTCCCCTGATAAGCGGAGGGATAAAGTCCGAGTTGATTGACTCACTGAAGTGGAGTCCACACTTAAACCCTTTTCCCACATACATCAAATACGCAGCAACAGCTAATCAATCATAGGGAAAAACTCTCTATCAATGAAAGTATAATTGATGAAAAGTTGAACACACTGTGGCTCATAATGCGTAACTCCATCTTGCCTCTATGTTTCCCACGTCGTCTGCAATGCGTCTGTATATTGGAACACGTTAACCCTTTTCCCTCATACGACAATTATGCAGCCGACGATTTATGAATATATTTTGTCATAAAATGGAAAATATCTATTATTGAATGGATAACCTATGACTAAAAGTGGAAAACATTATGAAAAAAGCAGATATTGCTCGTTTTGAGAAATTTCTGCTTTTGTCACTATTTTTTCAAAAACTGTCTGATGCAGATGCGTCAACAAGCGTCTATATGAGGCAAAGGGTTAATTACATATTTAAAATATAACGGTATATAGGTGCGCAATGTATCATTTTTAACTTGGTCATGTCGATCTATCGCTATCGCCGATTCATTATTTGATTGTATTGACGTAAAAGGGATAATCTATTGTATTGTGGTTTTACGCCGCTTTTAACATTATTTCAGTTATATCACGGCGACAGTTCACTTATTCATGATCCCTTGGTAAACAAACCAGTATTAGGTTAGAAAATGTGCCTTGCCCAAGAGCACTCCACCATGACCGTAGTGCCGCGACTGGGGATCGAACCCGATTTTAAATCCCCGACGCTAACCACTCGACCACGGCGGATTCCTGTAGAGGGGATAAACACCGCTTTCAACATTGTTTCAGTCATATCACGTCGGTCAGTTCACCCTTGTGTTTCTCAACACAACTGACTGTGATTTGTTCACATAAAGACGAGAGACGCATGTCGAATTGTCGTTTGTCAAACGTCGGAAAGACGGTTGGCTGAGCTAGGGTTCGAACTCAATACCCCTGGATTGACAGTCCGAGTCGCAACGGACTGAGCAGCTGACAATATAAACCTGATCCCGTCTATTCAGTGGACGTTTTACTCGAATGGCTATCTACTGTGTGTACAGTACACACAACCTGATTCGCACCAACTTTTTCCACCAACATACAATACAATAGGCTTAATTACCCCCACTTTGCATAGTGTATATCTATTTATTGATTGGGGTTTTACGCCACTTTCAACATTATTTCAGTTATATCACGGCGACTGTTCACTTATTCATGATCCCTGGGTAAACAAAATGTGCTTTGCCCAAGGGCACTCCACCATGACCGTAGTGCCGCGACTGGGGATCGAACCCGGGACACCCGGTTTCGAAATCCCCGACGCTAACCACAGCGGATTCCCATAGTGTATATACTATCATCGATAAATACATATAGTGTAACCATTTATATGGTTTGACCCAGGTCTGTGTAAGCCGTTTCCCATATACAACACATCTGCAGCAGACGACTTTGAATACATCAAGACACATTTCTCATTGTGTCACTCTGTTTTCAGAAGTCGTCTGCTGTTGAGGGTGAGAAAGCTTCTATGTGTGGGAAAAGGATTAACCATCATCAAGTCGTCTGCGAACAATGCAGAGAAAGATCAAGCCTGAACGGACCTAACCTGATCGTATTGTTTGAAGTGGTTGATATTCCTAAAGTTAAGTATTGTTTGAAGTGGTTGATATTCCTAAAGTTAAGTATTGTTTGTTTTATGTATAGTGTTTTACGCCGCTTTCAACATTCTTTCAGTTATATCACGGCGTTTCCTGGGTGAATTACCCAGAGTACCTACCAATTAGCAATCTCCTTCGCAGAGTTGTCGTTCCTTACACTCACCATGTATGGTGAGTGTAAGGAACGACAACTCTGCGAAGGAGATTGACCAATTAGGTCTTTGCAATGTCTTATTCTGCCACCAGCGTGTCAGTCGTGATACTAACCACACAATCCTGAGGGGAAGCCGTGTTGACTGTATTTAAAGTATTTTGTATGACCCGATCGGGGGTCGAATACGCGATTTATCAGACTCGAGGCGGACCACTAGTGTATTGGCACTACACACTTGAAAATATTTAGACAACAGTACGGTAGATCTCTATAAATGAAAGTGTAATAATTAAATTGAGTCGAAGACATTGTGAGAAAAGGAGAAAGTGTTTATTATGAACAAGTCTGCTGTTGCCACAAGGTATTCCAGTCTACTTCATGCACACATGTGTTTAAATGAGCAGTCACTGTATTCCAGATGATTGACGCCACAGAGATACGAGCCCACTAAACAATAACAAAGGTAATGTAGAAATGTGTCGGAACGAATTGAATTGGCCAGCAGCCAAATATGACCTTGTACCAATGATTTAATCTATGAAACGTCAAAAGTCCAACGGGCACTGCAATCTTCTAAATCTGCATCAGACGATTTTGAAAACATCTTGGCAAAAAAGTAAAAAATATCTGTAAATGAAAGTATAATAATTGGAAAGTTAAAATCATTATGGCGAAAGAGGAAATTGCTCATTCTGAACAATACATCTTTTTGTGATATATTTTCAAAATATGCCTGTTGTTAAGGCGCCAAAATGCGTCCGCATGAGGAAATGATTAAGTCGCCTTCAGTAGCAGTTCCTTAGTAAGAACATGACAAGGGAATTTTGTTTTATTTGGGCTTACGCAGTTTTCAAACTATTTTCAGTTATATCATGGTGACTGTTCATTACCCATGACCTCAGGGTAAACAAACCAGTACTAGGCTAGGAAATGTACCTTGCCCAAGGGCACTCCACCATGAGCGCCGTGCCTCAACTGGGGATATGACCAGGAAAGGATTATATACAACAGAATAGTTCAGTTCATCATATAAAAATATAATTCTGTAATATAATTTAAATATTATTTACGAGTAAATACATGTTTTACACGTTCATACATGCAAATGAGCGGTGCTCCAGGAAAATCAACCTTAACATAATTATTACAGAAATGAAAAAAGACTCGCATGCGCTTCCATAACGAAACATCCAAATCGGTATTGCATTACATACATTTCTTGAAACCCTCTAAGACTAATCGACGAACAATATAGATCCAGATCACGCCGAGTAGTCTGCATCTAGTATACTGGTCGCAAATGCCTTGCAGTTGCTTTACACAGAGGTGGAATTTCATAGAGAGCCGTTCATATTCACATACCGGTATGAGCATCAGAGCATTTAGATAGACACCACTAACTGGCGCTATTTGATTTCAGTAGGAACTAGGCTAGGCGATTTCAGTCCGAAGTCAGTCATCGCAATATAAGTGCAATTGTGAGATAAAACGAATACAGCATAATATAAATTAGACGAAATTCTCTCTCCGAGGGAGAAAAATTACCCAAGATTCATATTTAAAGGTCTATATAAGTGTGTGTATTAATGCAGAGGTACAGACAAAGAGGAGAATTCAGCCCGTTTCTCTCTTATTATTAAAGCAAACCCTATGTTGTGCGTACTCAAAAGAATCATCTCACTAAGACGATTAAAATAAAAGAATCATCTCACTGAGACGATTCTTTTGAGTACCCACAACATAAGGTTAGACAGTCAAATAAAAATTTTAGAACATGCAAACTGCCCCTTATCTACAGCTCTGTTGATGCATAATATTGTCCCTTCAATAGTTATCTCATTACCAAACCGCACCCAGTCTTGCAGGTGCTCACGAAAATCGTCCCAGTAATACGATTCTTTTGAGTAACCACGACCAAGGATTTAACAACATGATGAATGTCCTTTACCATTAACTCCGATATTGAACTGGTGGTATGTGCTTGTGAACAGTTTAAATGTGCTTGAACATAAACTACTTCTATCAAATTTGCATAACAAGTATATGCTATATCAACTTTCCACAACAAACACATGTATAGCAGATGTCTTTGAAAACATCCAAGCAAAACATGGACAATCTATTATTTTATATAATTAAAAAGATCACGTCATAAGAAAAAGCTCATGATGACCTCAATATGTTTTCAATTGATTGATTGATTAGTGTTTTACACCGCCTTCAAAAATATTTCAGTTATATCACGGCGTTTCTTGGGTAAGTTACCAGTACTACTGGCCCATATATCCTGACACCAGTTATATCAAGGCGTTACCCGAGTAAGTTACCAGTACTACTGACCCATATATCCTGACACCAGTCAGTCAGTCGTTATGCTAAACCCGCAACCCTGAGCGTCTAGGCGGGCAGTCACCACTACCATTTTTAAAGTCTTTGGTTTGACCTGTCCGGGGATCGGACCCGCAACCTCCCGCTCCTTAGGCGGACGCTTTACCACTACACCACCGAGCCGGTCATTATGTTTTCAAATGTCATATTTTGAAGATACTTCAAATGCATTTATATGTTGGAAAGGATTAAGCATGTTCGTACACACAGACACGTTGAGCTGCACAATTTCAGAAGATGTCATGTATGTAAAATACTTTCACACAATAAAATGAATATAATATTTTTTAAGTTTTTAGGCATATTTGCTGATAAACCAATTTTTACTTTTCTCTTCAAACGAATCGCACCTGATTTAGACCATTTTTACTTTGCCTTTGAAAAGAGTAATTCCTAATTAGGACAAAAGCTGTCATCATGCATGCAAGACTACCAACTATTCCTAAATTTAAACAAATAAAGGGAAACAACTCAAATTCATTGAAATTGGAGTAACCGAATTTGGACTCGGTTTTATTTTCAGTTTTATCACGGCGGTCAGTTCATCTACTCCTATGTTTCGTAGCTTTCTCACACAACATACTTTCCAAGCAACTGGCTGCTTTTCCACATAGATTGGTAGCCCATTGGTGAAAGACGAATGACTCATGTCACAGTGACTTTTGTCAAAAGAATGTTGGCCGAGCTGAGATTCGAACTCACAACCCCTGGATTGACAGCCCTCGTCCCTACCGACTGAGCTACCTTTTTGGTATACATGTATTAATAATTTACGCATCACTTATGTTAAATAACTCTTGGGCGTCCATTATGTTATGATACACATGAATAAGTTACCTGATTTTACATATGACTAGCACTTTCTTTTATGTGTTTTTTCCCAGAAAATATCCGCATATCATTTCATTATTATACTATAATGAGCCATACAACATGACAAGAGCACCACGTACGGCACAGACGCTCGACTGATAAAAAACAGAAAAAAAGCTGAGCTAAACAAAAAACCTTAACCGGACGACCACGCCGCCGACGCCAGGGTCATAACAACAGCTCTCGTTTTTTCAAAAGTCGAGCTAAAAACAGATATTCAGAAAGCGACAAGTATTCAGATCAGCATGCTGATAATTGCAGTCTGATCAGGATCTTTTCTTTTTAATATCTAGTCCTACAACCATCAAGGACTTCTTTGAGAACGGATCTATGGTGAAATCAACAATCAAGTTTGCATTTCATTTGTAACTACCTATAATATCAAAACATTGGAATGTATCTTCCTCACTACCCTATATCTTAACCCTTTCTCATAGACAACAAATCTTCAGCACACAGCTATGAAAACATCTGGACGAAAATCTGAATAATTTATGTTAGTAAATGTATATTTATTGAATAAAGATGAAAACATAGTGACAAAATGTCACAATGTTTTCAAAAGCTGTCTGCTGTAGGGGCATCACTATGTGTCTATATCTGGGAAAGGGTTAATATATTCTGAAAAAAAAGTAATAAAAAGTCATTCTATAACATGGACGGTTTATCAGATACATTATACATTGCATGATTGCAGATCTATTCAATTTATAGTATCACATTTTTTAAAAGACATCTGAGACATATATTGTACCATCAATAAATTACCTGTTGTAAGAATACTGTACGAGTAGTTCAAAAAGAAAGTTAAAGACATATTCGGAAAAGGAGGAATCGTTCCTTAATGGCTTCTATTCCTACAATGTTCAAAACAGTCATCTGCTACAGAGACATCAAAAATAAGCTGTGTCAGTGATTGGGTTAAACTGTTTTCCTAACAAAGAAGACTTCATGAGTGTATCCAACAATAAGTTCTACAGACATTTTCACTTCGGAAAAAGTCTTAACCCTTTCCCTCATATAGACGCTTTCAGATGCCTCTGCAGCAGAAGATGGAAAAAAATTGAAGGTATAATTATTGAAAAAGAGTTCAAAACGAGCAATTTCTCCTTTTACCAAAATGTATTCAACTCTATTTCAATAATTATACCTACATTTCAAGAGTTTTCTTTTTACTTCAGGAGAGGTTTTCAAAGTCGTTTGCTGCAGGTTTTTCGTATGTGGGAAAGGGTTAAATGAGAAAAATTACTGGTGACACCTTGTCCATGCTCTGGATCACTCAGATGCAGTTCTAGGTTAACATTGATTTGGTCTTCCGAAGTGCCATTTGTAGTTTAGCTATATTTGCATCAAGAGTTGCAATACCACTTTGGAAACGCTGGTCGTCAATCGTGTTTGCTGTTGTGACTGAGGACATGGACACAGATGACACCTGGTCATCGTCTGGAATAGCACTGATTGTGTCGTCGTAATTCAGTCCCCTAAAGAGTGTCCGCTGTTTAACATTTGTCAAACCTGCCGCATTGGAAGACTTCATATTCACAGTCTGACTGTCTACCTCACTGGATGTTTGGAAGCGTGGATCGGGTATTGTCCTAATAATAATATTTCTAGCTGGTGGTCCTCTATCTGGATATGACCTTTGACCGTGTGGTGGCAAACGTGACCTCGGATCATCTAGAGATGAACTTTGACCCCTTTCTGGATATGACCTTTGGCCCTGTGGTATATGTAACCTTGGATCATCTATATATGAACTTTGACCTCTGTCTGGAAATGATCTTTGACCCTGTAGCATAGATGACCTTGGATCATCAGGAGATGAGCTTGGATATTTTCTAAAATATTCAGTCACACTGTATCTTGATTGCTCATCACTAATCTCAGTTCTATTACTTGATTTCACGTTACCACTAGTTGGTCCAGATATTCTCCTACCAGAGTCAGGTGAAATATCACTAAATCTTGGCATCACCTTACTTGCAGGTGAACTTTCACAACTTTTACTTATTTCTCTTCTGTCTCTATACGCAGTTCTATCATTTGGTGCCTTTTTGTAACTATTTCTGTCATACATTTCAAACCCAGACCCATTCCTAGAATCATCTTTCCTGCTTCTTAACATTGTATGGAAATGAGCCTCTCTTTCAAAAGCCCCACCCTGTGGGGACTTTCTCAACCTGACTGGGGAAGAGCTTGATCTCCGCCTACGTATAGGTTGAGTGATTATACCTCCGTCAGTTCTTTTTGTCGACGAATCCCTCCCTCGTCGATGAAGTTCTACAAGAGTATCAAGTTCAGATTCGGAGGCGGGGCCTTGTCTCCCATCTGGGCCCAATCTGGTCCCATTAGGGGTGTGTTTTCTATCATGATGGGCTAGGGCCTCTCTTGTGAGTTTAGCTGTAGAGGAGGAACTGTCTGTTGTAGAGTTGAAGTCAAACTGACGTCTTTCTGGAGTTCTTCTGCGGACATTCTGTCTCATCGCCTGAGCTGGATGTTTCCGAGAACATCTGAAATAACATTAACATGAATAAGTGACAATTCAAAATTAACTCTTTCCCCCATTGGTCAAATCTGCAGCAGACGACTTTGTACATGACTTGTCAAAAATAATGAATGTCTCAATATAAATGAAAGGACAGTTATTGAATAATGATGAAAACATTAAAGCAAAAGGAGAAATTGCTCATTATGACCTGTTTCCCATTTTGTCACAAAAAGTTTGAAAGTGGTCTGCTGCTGAGGTGTCAAAAAGTGTTTGTATGAGGGAAAGAGTTAAGCTATGATGTTTGTTAGTTGGGAATGATAAGGTCTGAAAGGTAAATTCAAATAACTTGAAAAATACAATTACGACAAACAAGGCTGATTGCCCTGTGGATATGAATAGTCTATTCAGAGCCATTACTCTCTGTTTACATTTACTGTTTACTATGGATGGAACTTTTGTTAAACATTTAGAAGCAACTCTCCACTGGTTCTACTCCTACATCCGTTTATATTACCCTAAAACAAGGATACATCAAACAATTACTTCTGATGCAACTCTTATATTCCCTAATTTGTTCCCTTCTACTACTGAATTTGTATAAATATTTATTTTGTAGAAGGGAACAAAGGTTGAGTTAGAAAATGCATAACATATTCTGAAATTTCCATGATTTTTTTAAAAACGTAGTAGAAAAAGTAGAATTTTTCAATTTGAGCAATTTTTGTGTGAAAATAAGGCCATAATTTGCATTAAATGCTGGATAGAGTTATCCAACTTGATTATTTCCATAGGTGTGGTAGTTTGGAAGCATTGTAGAAAGTTTCAATGTTATGCATTAGAGTAAATACTTAGATATGGACTCTTAATTTAGTTGCACACAAAACTTTAACCAGAATATCTAAGTTAAACAAGATCACCGCGTACGGCACAGACGCTCGACTGATAGGGAGGAAAAAAAAAAAAAAGGAGCTAAACAAAAAACCTTAACCGGACGACCACGCCACCGTCGCCGCCGACGACCACGCCAGGGTCATGACAATAGCTCTCGTTTTTTCAAAAGTCGAGCTAATAAAAAACCTTAACAGGATGACAAAACCTTCAGTGTAGATTTTCTAAGTCCAACAGGGGGGATAATTTGGTCAATATTAAATTCAGGGTTATGGAACTTGTTGTATCAAGTTATGTTAAGACATTGAATAAGTTTAGGAAGTTTCAAAGCTATAGGTTAAATTGTGTTTCAGTTATCACCATTTTTCTCCCTTCAAAGTAGATTTTCTAAATCGAAATGGGGAGTTAATTTTGTCAATACTATTTACAGAGATATGAAACTTGTTATATAAGGTCAACTCAAGACACTCAGCAAGTTTGTGAAGTTTCAAGCAAAAAAAAAGAAAAGTTTTTAAGATATGAAAAATCATGAGTAAAATATTGTCAAAAACCTGAGCTAAACAAAAAACCTTAACCTTACGTTTTGAAGTTTTAAGTGAAACAAATAAAGATTTCCAGCTATATATACTTTTATTATCTAACATATTATGATTATGTTTATGAAGTTTAGTGACTTTAACAGTAGTAGTTTGTTAGAAAACAGAAAAAAAGCTGAGCTGAACAAAAAACCTTAACCGGACGACCACGCCGCCGCCACCGCCGCCGACGACGACGCCAGGGTCATGACAATAGCTCTTGTTTTTTTCAAAAGTCGAGCTAAAAAAGGGCCATAACTTTCATAAAATGCAGGAAAGAGTTATCTTACATGATAATCTACATAGGTGTGATAGTTGGGTAGAGTTGTATAAAGTTTCAATGCAATGCATCAAGTAAATACTGAGATTGGACTCTTAATTTAGCTGCATGCAAAACTTTAACCAGAATTTCTAAGTAAAAAAAGGGCCATAACTTGCATAATATGCAGGATATAGTTATCTATGGGTAGGGCTGCAGAAAGTTTCAATTTAATACATGTAGTATATAAGTACTTGCATGCAAAACCTTAACCAACGTGTGATGCGGACGCCAGGGTGAGTAGTATAGCTCTCATATTCTTTGAAAGGTCAAGCTTAAGATGACATAGCTCTCATGCTAACATACAGATGACATTAAAGACATAGCTATCATGATAAAATAAACATGACAAAGCTATCATGCTTAATAACATACACACAACATAGCTAGCATGCTAACATACAGATGACATTAAAGACATAGCTATCATGATAACATAAACATGACCAAGCTATCATGCTTATTAACGTCATACACACAACATAGCTATCATGATAACATAAACATGACAAAGCTATCATGTTTACTAAAATACACACAACATAGAGCTCTATTATGCTTAATAACATATGCACAACATAGCTACATGTATCATGCTAACTATACAAGCATAGCTCTCATGCTAAAATACACAAAACATGACATAACTCTCATGCTATCATACCCTGTTTCTTCTTCTTCCATTATTCTCATGAGTTTATTCAGTCCATAGCTTGTGTTTTGGTCCCAGCCATGTTCCCCGGATCGACTCTGTTCAAGCTCACTCAAGAGGTCTGTTATGCTCTCTTTCATTGTCCTAGAAAGAAAATATATAAAGTTCATCTACTTTTGATATGGGCATTTTATCTCCTGTTATATTTACGCGCATATAAGAAACGAGTGCAGCTGGATAAGTGTGTTATAAACAGGTAAAATCATGAGGGAAACAAATTATTGCATAATACAATAGATGTATCAGCTATGTTTGGCAACATTATTAGACAAGACCTCGGGCTGAGGGTGTCTCGCCCTTCTAAGAAAATCAGATATTAAATGGTATCACTATGCAAAAAGAAAGTAAAGTTGATAAAATGTGAAAAAGTAAGTGTCTGTCAATGCATTGTTATCAACATGTCATGATAAATAATAAACTCACTACATGTGTATATACCTTAATATATTTATTCACACATGAAGTAAAGAGTGATCAATACTACATTAAATTGTAAATAATTGCAATCACTATGATTATGATAGTAAGTCTGCACAATTATGACCTCGACCCTGAAAATTTTGATGTTGACACGGATGTCCCATGACCAAACAATACATCTGACAAAGTTTCAGAAAAATTCCAACAAGGGTTGCTGAGATATAAGAAAGGTTAAGTTTTGAGGTTAAGTTATCTAACAAAGGTCAAGTTCTGCACAATTATGACCTTGACCCTGAAAATTTTGACGTTGATGGATGTCCCATGACCAAACAATACATCTGACAAAGTTTCAGAAATATTCCAGCAGGGGTTGCTGAGATATAAGAAAGGGTCAAGTTCTGCACAATTATGACCTTGACCCTGAAAATTATGACGTTGACAGATGTCCCATGACCAAACAATACATCTGACAAAGTTTCAGAAAAATTCAAGCAGGGGTTGCTGAGATATATAAGAAAGGTTAAGTTTTGAGGTTAAGTTACCTAACAAAGGTCAAGTTCTGCACAATTATGACCTTGACCCTGAAAATTTTGACGTTGACAGATGTCCCATGACCAAACAATACAGCTAACAAAGTTTCAGAAAAATTCAAGCAGGGGTTGCCAAGATATAGCTATTTGTAAAAGCGGCCGCCGTCGCTGTCGCCGTCGCCGGAAAAGTGACTGCTATGTCTCACTCCACTGTCGTGGGTGAGACAAAAAGCAGAAATAGCGTTAACCCTTTCTCTCATATAGACGCTTTCTGACGCCTCTGCAGCAGACGGCTTTTTGAAAGTATAGTAACAAAAGAAGAAATTGCTCAAAACAAGCAATTTCTCCTTTTGCCACAATGTTTTCAACTTTTAGTCATAGGTTATCCATTCAATTATAGAGATTTTCTATTTTTTGACAAAATATGTTCAAAGTCGTCTGCTGCAGAATTGTCATATGAGGGAAAGGGTTAATATAAGCATTTTTTCCCATTCTGTAGATTTGTTGTATACATATGGGAAAGGGGAGTTAAATACAGCATACTTTCTCCACTACTTCATGTTGCCTCTCTATTTAAGCCTCTCTTTGCTGTAGATTTATTGTATGTGGAAAAGGGGAGTTAAATACAGCATACTTACTCCAGTATTTCATGTGGAAAAAGGGAGTTAAATACATCATACTTACTCCACTACTTCATGTTGCCTTTCTATCTCGGCATCTCTTTGCTGTAGATTTATTGTATGTGGGAAAGGGGAGTTAAATACAGCATACATGTACTTACTCTACTACTTCATGTTGTCTCTCTATCTCAGCATCTCTTTGCTGTAGTGTTATCTGTAGAATGTGATTCTCCTTCTCCAGTGCCTCTAGTTTGTTACTCATAACTTCTTGTTCTTTCTTCATTATCTGCACTTCATGAGACATTTCCTGAGTCGCCAGTATCGTCTCTTGGCGGAATTTCAGGTTCAATGTTTCCTGATTGATAAAAGAGTAAATGTAATTTAATAACAGTAAATCTGTGAAAACATCTTCTAATCCCTTTCCCGCATTTTGACACATTTGTAGCAGACTTGTTTAACGCTTTCTCACCTATAGAGGCATTTTGATGCATCTACAGCAGTTGATATTTGGAAACATTGTAGAAACAGGAGGCCCAAGAGGGCCAGTATTGCTCCACTGCCATGAGGCAAAAATTAAATATCCAAACAGCCACACCCCTGGTGGCCATATTTTTTGACCACTCACCATGGCTTGAAGGAATCTCATAGAGTGTCACCAAAGGAAAATTTCGGCAAAATTATTTGAAAATCATCCAAATAGTTTGGTAGAAGATTTTTAAAGTTTTTACTAAAGCCAATATAAGGCTAACAGCCCCATCCCCCTGGCAGCCATATTTTAAGACCAATCAACAATGTCATGGTTTGGTGGAATCTGATAAAGTGTTACCCAAGGAAAGTTTTCACTTTAGACATATAAGGCAAAACAGCTCTACCCCCTGACGGCCATGTTTTTCAATCAAACAAAATGGCTTGAAGGAATCTGATAGAGGGTCACCCTAGGAACATTGTTAGAAAATTATTTGAAAATCAGTCTGACATTTTTAGAGGAGAAGATGTTTTAAATTTTTACTATAGCCATATAAGGCAAAATAGCCAAACCCTCTGGTGGCCATGATTTTCGACCAATCAAATCTGATAAATAGTCACCCAAGGAACTTTTCTAAAAAATTATTTGAAAATCTGCCTAACATTTTCGATGGAGAATATATTTTTTAAGTTTTCACTAAAGTCATATTTTAAGGCAAAATAGCCCCGCCCCCTTGCGGCCATGTTTTTTGACCAATCAACATGGCTTGGAGGAATCTGATAGAGGGTCATCCAAGAAACATTGGCCAACCAGTTTAGGAGGAAAAGAATTTTAAAGAACTTTGCATGGATCAACAAAAATTTGAAGAATTTTAGGAGAGGACATTGAGAGGATGCTTCCTATGAAGTTTCATCCCAATTGGCCCAGTGGTTAGGGAGAAGAAGTCATTTGTATCAAAAAGTTGACGCACAGACCCACACAGGCATGATGGACAATTCGCTATGACATAAGCTCGACTGTCTTTCAGCCAGTGAAGCTTAAAAGGAGAACTTGCTCATAATCAATAATTATTTTTTTAATGGTAGAAATTTAGTCTTGCATACCCACAACATAGGGTTTGAATACTTAGAAAGATATAAAGCGTTCTGTAGTGTCATCCTTAGCTCAGTCTCTCTACATAAGAATCATCATAGGTGAGACCATTCTATTGGAATCCAGACAACTAAGATTTACCAAAGGTCCTAGGTTCAAGTCCCACCCTTTCCCACTTGCAGACACATTTAGGTGCATCTGCAGTAGACAACTTATGAAAATGTGCCAAAGGAGAAAATGTGAATTTTTCATTTTGATTAAATTAGTCTTTCTACTGAAGCTTTGCTGTATATGGGCAAGGGTTAAGACTTAAAAGTGCTGTGATCAAAGTGTCTGAGGTTTATTTTTTGTAAGAAGAAAAAAGTTTTATAATCTCAAAGGATACACACCCTTTCACTGACTTCAGCTATCATCTTTGACCTATCCACCCGCATTTTGTGAAGTTCTGCATGGACATGTTGAACCTCCCCAGCCAGTCTAGCTTTGATCTCCTTCTCCTCTTTAAGTACTTTATGCAGGGATTCATTGCTAGTCTGAAGATGCAGTTCTGTAATCATAAAGCATGAGTTAACGATCATCCAGGCTTATATCTGTCTACATGTTCGCTAATTATTTATCAATATTAAGTAAGGACTAGTCAATAAACATGTAAGAACTCACTCCAACATGAACATGCAAATAATTACTCAGAAATTTCTACTTTTGCCACAATGTTTTCAACATTTTTTTCAATAGTAATATATAAATATACAGTCAAACTTGTCTTAAGCAGTCACCCAGGGGAGTGTCAAAACTTAGCTGCTCAACACAGGTGGCTGCTTAAAACAAGTTGAACTAGAACTATCACTGAAGATAATAAATACCCCATAAACAGCACCTTGACCTACACCATAACTTAATAAGTAAAAGGGCCATAACTCTGTAAAATAACATGCAATTGTAACCCTTTAGGATATGCACATCTCCTCTTGGTATAGAAGCTTCATGTAAAATTTTATAGAATTCCACCAAGTGGTTTGCAAGAAATAGGCCGGACAAAATATGGCTTCCGACCGACCGATAGACAGACAGACTGCCCAACACAGTGACTCCTATATACCCCCTCTTCTTCGAAGGGGGTATAATAAAAAAATCCTGTTTTGGTTAATCTTCAAGTGGCTGTTAAATATAAGTTGGCTGTTTAACAGAGGTGACCGCTAACACAAGTTGTACTGTTCCCCCATTAACAGATATTTCTATATGATTTCCCAGACGTATTCAAAGATGTCTGCTGCAGTTATCATTGTATAGGGGAAAGGTTTAATCTTCTACAGCAGAGGACCCACAGGTAAATTGTTAAAGATGATTTTCAAACTGGTGAATAAACTTGAAGATAAAACTTATCCCTTTCTCTCATATAGACACTTTTTGACGACTCTGCAGTAGACGGCTTTTTGAAAACATAGTGACAAAAGAAGAAATTGCTGAAAACAAGCAATTTCTCCTTTTGCCACAATGTTTTCAACTTTTAGTCATAGGTTATCCATTCAATTATAGAGATTTTCCATTTGTTGACAAAATATGTTAAAAGTCGTCTGCTGCAGAATTGTCATATGAGGGAAAGGGTTAATATAAGCATTTTTTCCCATTCTGTAGATTTGTTGTATACATATGGAAAAGGCGAGTTAAATACAGCATACTTACTCCACTACTTCATGTTGCCTCTCTATTTAAGCATCTCTTTGCTGTAGATTTATTGTATGTGGAAAAGCTGAAGAAGGTAAGGCCAGATTGTCGGCAATTTGACATTGAAAATCGACAAACCAAGGTCAAGGTCAAAGTAACCATAGAAATCAATAGAACTTGTTACTACATGGTTACCTTCAGGCAAAGTTTCAAGTTTGTAACCCTTTCCAGTGCTGAGATTTTGCCTCAACCTGAAACTTTAACCAAAATGTTGACGGACAGACAGACAGACGGACATCATAGATCTATAGACCAGAATTGCTAGAGCAATCCGGTCAATAAAAATACTCTTATTAAATAGAGTTGAAAACATAGTGGCAAAAGGAGAAATAGCACAGTTAAAGCAACTACTCCTTTTACCAGACATATTTCAAATAAGGTCTGCTGCAGAGGCAACAGAAAGTGTCTGTATGTGGGAGAGAATTAACAATTCTATAAAAATAGACCTATTATAGCGAAAATGTCAATGCTTAAGCATTTGGGCTTGACAACTTCATAAACATGAACTTACTTTCAAAATTGATATCTTTTGAACCTCCATCATCCTTGTCTTTAAGCTGCTGATTGATTAATCTTAGTTTTCTGAAATACATGCATTACCTAAGTCCTTATTATTTACCTACCACCAATTGTTATACAACTTTTGAAAACATTGTGGCAAAAGCTCCTTTTGCCACATTGTTTTCAACCCCATCATATGACATAACCCTTTCCGTCATATAGACGCTTTCTGACGCCTCTGCAGCAAACGGCCTTTTGAAAACATAGTGACAAAAGAAGAAATTGCTCAAAACAAGCAATTTCTCCTTTTGCCACAATGTTTTCCACTTTAAGTCATAGGTTATCCATTCAATTATAGAGATTTTCTACTTTTTGAGAAAATATGTTCAAAGTCGTCTGCTGCAGAATTGTCGTATGAGGGAAAGGGTTAACTGTCCTTTATAGCTGTTTACCATATTTTCAACCAGATATATTCGAAGTCGTTTGCTGCAGATTTGTTGTATGCGGGAAAGGGTTAATAATGTTCAAATAAGGCTCATTTTAACCCCGTCCCACATACAACAAAATCATCAGCAGAAGACTTTTGAAAACATTGTGACAAAAGTTTAACACTCAGGATGATAATTTTCTCCCTTTCTCATAATGTTTTCAACAGATCCACTCAATAACTATTTTCAATTCTAAAGAGTTTCCATATTTTAACCAAGATGTTTTCTAAGACGTCTGCTGCAGATCTATCATATCTGGGAAAGGGTAACTATACTATGAGCCAGTGCATTAGAAAAGGTACAAGTTGGCATTTCTGAACAGTGTAGGTTCAGATAATTGTGTTTGCCTCAGTCTTAACCCTTTCCCTCATACAACAAATCTGCAGCAGACGACTTTGAACATATTTTGTCAAAAAATAGAAAATCTCTACAATTGAATGGATAACATATGACTAAAAGTGGAAAACATAGTGGCAAAAGGAGAAATTGCTCGTTTTAAGCAATTTCTTCTTTTGTAACAAATGTTTTCAAAAAGCTGTCTGCTTCAGAGGTATCAGAAAGCATCTAAATGAGGGAAAGGGTTAATCTATACAAGTTGACTACTTATGAGTAAGTAATATGTGAACAGTGTAGATCTTGATCAGACTGTTCAGATTGATCTGGACCTATTCTGTTAACCAAAGCCAACTTGTACCTTTTACCATGTACAGGCCAATATAATAATATTATAATATGTGCCATTCCACAAGAAAACAAGCATTTAGGATTCTGCCTAAAGTCTCGACCAAGATCAGTCTAAGCATGCAGCGCAGGCCAACCCAGACAGACACTTTTCGCCTCCTGTGGATTTTCTGTTTCAGTAATCAATTACTCCATACCCCTATCCCCAAGACGGAATGTGTAAGCCTAGATTAGCCTGCATGGAATGCACAGGCTGACCTGGGTCGAAACATTACGCCGAGTCCATAATGTTGGTTTTCCCATGCACAGGCTAATAGAATTGTGTACCTTCGAAGTTGACTGTTTTCACTTCTAAGTGGTTGGATGGCTAACTCTATTTCTGTATGTAGGTTAAATGTCAAGGCGAGCTGTGGTATAGCATTGACTGTAGAGTCTACCTCTGTGACAAGTCTGTTGATCTCAGTGTCCTCTGTAAATAAATAGTGTATGTTGATATTATATTTAACCCACATTTCTCACATGTATAAATCTGAAGAGGACGACTTTGAAAACATAGCAACAATATTAAGGAAAATCTCTTTAACCCTTTCTTTTTTAAAAACATATTTGCAAAGATTTGAAATATCTCATGAGAGTTTAGAAATTGCTCATCATGAATAATTTCACCTTTTGCCACAATGTTTTCAAAAGTCTTCTGCTGCAAATGCGTTGGAATGTGTCTGCAAAAATTATGGTAAATGGCTAACCTTCAATTATTCATCATGACAATCTTTTCAAAAGCCTTCTGGTGCAGAGGTGCTAGAAAGCATCTGTATGTGGGGGAAAGGCTTTTACAGCAAACATAAGCATGATGAGTAAGTTCTCCTTTTGTCACAATGATTTTAAGTGTGATCAATAATTATACTTTCATTTACAGAAATTGGCCATTATCTTCCCGAATTGTTTTAAATGTTGTCTGGTGCAGATTTGTTGTATATGAGAAAGGGAGGTTAAAAGAGTTATATATGATGGAGTAAATCCTTTATCAATCCTCCTTAGCAAGGCCCTTGAAAGAACTTAACAGCATCTACAATCAAAACAGGGATATTTGTTGTAAGCCTCAAGGTTTGACACTTTAACCCTTTTCCTCATATAGACGCTTTCTGACGCCTCAGCAGCAGATGGCTTTTTGAAAACATAGTGACAAAAGAAGAAACAAGCAATTTCTCTTTTTGCCACAATGTTTTCCACTTTTAGTCATATGCTATCCATTCAATTACAGAGATTTTCTATATTTTGACAATATATGTTCAAAGTTGTCTGCTGCAGAATTGTCGTATGAGGGAAAGGGTTAAACTTTAACCCTTAAAAAGTTAAGTATACTTTCATTTACAGTGTCCGACAAATTTCAGAATTGTTTGGTAGCCCACTGGGCTACCAGATTTGGAAGCTGGTAGCCCGATATATCGCGGATGCCAATGAGTGTTTTATGATTATTTTTGTTTTCTACTTCTGTACAAACATAATATTAAGAGCACACCATGTACATGATTTAAGGGTAGTGACCAATTCAAATAACATGACTGTGTTGCAAAAGACCTGAAGTGCTTTATTTGTTAAAAAAAAAATGAAATTTGGAAAAGAGACTTTTTGATGGAGCTTAACAGATATGAGCAAATTGGTACTAAAGTTTTTCAAGATTATTTATAATATTCTGCATGAAATGTATGGTTTTTTTTTCCATATTTACAAAAGATTTAAAAGCTAGTGACAGAAATGTTTAAACTTGAGACCAAAAAATCAAATGATGTAGTATAAACTCTTCAAATTGGAGGTCACCGATTTAGGTCCCTCACCAAAACAGGTTTACAAAGAACAACATATTAAATAAGATTCAATTTTATTAACCAAAAGTCAAATTTATCAGGTTCAATGAAGTTATAATTATTAACCCTTTCCCTCATATAGACGCTCTCTGACAGCTTTTTGAAAACATAGTGACAACAGAAGAAATTGATCATAACAAGCAATATCTCCTTTTACCACAATGTTTTCCACTTAGTCATAGGTTATCCATTAGATTTTTTATTTTTTGACAAAATATGTTCAAAGTCGTCTGCTGCAGAATTGTTGTATGAGGGAAAGGGTTAAATCATAAAATATTGTCACAAACCATGACGCGAATAATACCGTAACACATGAAACACGTTAAATTTGTTTCATATGTTACTGTATTATTCACAACATAGCCACCATTTTGATAATTGCGCAATGTTAATCATGGTTCCCTACTGAGAATTTGAAATCGGTAAACAGAGTTGAATGTAAACATCAGGGTCGTTAACTTCATTGACCTAATTTCTCATTTCTTCCAATGAAATCGCAATTATTAAGTCATATGATTTTTTTTCCCGCCGGTTATGCTAATTAATTTTGGTAAACAAAGCCCTGATTGGGCATTTATTATTTATTATAGATTTCATCCCAAACATTTTCTTTGATATTACAAATACTATGTTGATTTTGAAGGTATTTCATATTTGATTAACGGCAAGATAAGATCTAGAAGTGGTCGTATTGTATTGTCTTTAATATTTGGATTGTAATTATTTTATTAACTTCTGCATGGCGATAATTTTCTTCTCCGTCTTTCTGAACCGGTCTGCACCAGTTTGCAAACATCGCATACCGAAAGTAGAAATATGGATCAAAATACATTTAAGGGAATATTTGAATTGCATTGGTTATTCGCAATAATTCATGGATTACCACATAGCCCCAGGGAACAATGGTTACTAATGATTGGACCGCCGTAATGGGTATATATATCACGTTAATTGACTATTACTGACGCGATTCGGTTGGCTGAAACCACTTGATCTGACAGGTGGGTAACTCCGCCTACTGATATTGATATGTTTATGGTCACGGCGAGTGGTTTTCGCATGTAACATACAGTCACTGTTTATACACGACATGTGTGTAAGTAATTAAGCCGGGCTACCAGACACGGGAATAAACAGTAGCCCACCGGGCTTTTATTTGAAAATGACAGTAGCCCGAGCAATTATTGTGGTAGCCCGCGGGCTCCGGGCAATGGATTTGTCGGACACTGATTTATATATAATAATCTTCCATATTTCTATTGAGATGTTTTACCAACCATATGCCCTTTCCCACATACAACAAATCTTAGTAACAGCAGACGACTTTGAAAGTAACCCAGCAATAATTTGAAAAAGTTCCATAAATGGGAGTTAAATAAAATATAAAATAGAGACCGAGTTGAAAACATTGTGGCAAATGGAGACATTGCTTATTATCGAGTTTACTAAATGATAAAATCTTACTTGTAACTCTGTTACATTCCTTCAGTTCTTTAACGAGGTATCTCAACTTTCTTACGCCAATGTCACCAGCTGCAATATTGTTTGCTTGTGCGCTGCTATGGTAACCAGACCCAGAAGCATTCTGTTGAGTCACCTGGGATGTCGTTGGTAGAGTAACCTGCCCTTGGTTTGGTCCAGTTACTGAAGATAAGACACTTCCATCTGGAGCAAGTTCACATGTTAACGGCCAGCTCAATGGCTGATTTAAACCTGAAACCATAGGAATTCCTGGAATGTATCCAATCACATTCTGTGTTCCAGAATTGTCACTTGGAATAAAAACAACTCGGCCTGAATGACTCATTCCACTGCTTGTTCCAGAATTGTTTTGATTTCTTGGAGTAGAGACATCAGACAGATTTGGAGAAACATCTTTTTGGGAATTTTCACCGGCTGATCCATCTTTCATACCATGACTTGTTGCTGTATTTGTTGTAGAAGGAATGTCTCTCTCAGGAATGATCTGTTCAGAATTATTACTGTTACTTTTAGAACCTGAATTTCTATCAACTCCTTGTTCTTGTTGAGCACTCCCCCTATGAACCTGAAATAATCCATTCTGTTTAGAAAACTCAATAGTTCCATCTCTAACAGGGCCAGCCTGACCTTCACTAACAGGTCGAGGAAGTTTGGCATAATCAGTGTCATGACCAACAATAGTTGAATCGGTTCTACCTGTATTCTGTGCATCTTTATCACTTTCAACAATATCAGATAACAATCTCAGAGGTTCGACCTGACCTCTACCATGGTTGGCAGTACCAAGGTCACCAGACATCAGATCCTTAATTGCCTGAACTGCTTGTTGTTGTTGTAATTGTTTCTGGTGTTCACTGACCCAACTTAAGGGTGGCATAGCTGGACCCGTCGTTTCCAGATAAGGCTGGAAGCCAGTCAAACTACTGCCACTACCTATTGGTCCTGTATTTATATCATCCGTCCCAAGTTCAAGAGACCCCTGAAGCATACTATTCATAGCTGACAACTGAGAGGCATCAAAAGGGATTGGCTTAAAAGTAGTTGAACCTGGGTCTGCTGCGTTAAATCCAAGACTCCCAGAGCGGATAAATCCACCAGACTGTCTCTTTTCCTCACTATCCATCACCACCTGCCCTTGACCTGGTTGAGACAAATGACCTTGACCTGCCACAGGTACCTGACCTTGATCGGATGCATTCAAAGTCAGCCCTATTGCACCTTGACCTTGGTATTGGTTGCTCATCCCAGACTCATTAGTGTGATGTGAAAGATTTTCACTTTGTTTATTTCGTAACTTCTCAAGTTCTGCCAATACGGCGGCTTCCTGAAGCTGCTGATATTTTTTCATTTCAATTCTTTTGTACATATCAACCATTTCTGCCATGTTACGCAGGTGATTATAACTCGGGGCCACAGATGAAGTCCCTGAAACATCTCTCTCAGGCAGATCATGTTGTGAGTCTGAATTATTCATATTATTCACAGTTTTCAACATGGCTGCCATATTAACTTGATCATGTGATGTCTGATCTAGGTTACTTGGAAGTTTGGATGATGATAGATCAGCCAGAAGCTTCTCAGGATCTGGTGTAGAAGAGATAAGTCTAGAATTGTACACAGGGTTGTTGGCTGAATCCTGGTTTTGGAGATGTCGAAGATACAACGCTGTACTGTATGGCAACATGTAATCTGTAACAGATAGTTTACTATTTTAACCCTTTCCCTCATACAGACGCTTTCTGACGCCTCTGCAGCAGACCACTTTTTGAAAACATTGTGGCAAAAGAAGAAAATTGCTCAAACCAAGCAATTTCTCCTTCTGCCACAATATTTTAAACTCTATTCAATTTTTAAAAAAATCATTTATAGACATTTTCCATATTTTCCCCAGATGATTTCAGACGTCTGCTGCAGATTTATTGTATGAGGGAAAGGGTTAATAGGATGCAGACAACTTTCATAACATTGTACGATATATGGAGGAATTTATCTCAATGACTTAGTTTTATTGGTCCTTTTTTCACAATGTTTACAGCTTTCTGTCACATCATAAGTTGTTTTTGACCAGCTTTGCCATTATTTTGTTCAAAATATTTTTAATATATATATTTAAGTTTGATTGATTGATTGGGGTTTAACGCCGTTCTTAACAATTTCTCAGTCATATCACAGTGGTCAGTTCACCTACTCATGTGTTTCCTGGTTTTTCTCACACCAGTACTCCACATAACAATCTTCCCAAGCAACTGGCTGCTTTTCCACATAGACTTAGCCCATTGGTGGAAGACGAATGATGCATGTCGCAATGACTTTTGTCAAACGTCGGAAAGAAGTTGGCCGAGCCGGGATTTGAACTCACAACCCTGGATTGACAGCCCGCGTCATTTTCGACTGAGCTACCAGGACTCGGCATATATATATATTCAAAGAGTAAAATCAGGTAGTGCCACTAAGTGGCTTTATAGAACCCTTCCCTGCATACTATTGCTCTGCAGCAGATGCTTTTTTATTACATTTTGGCAAAAGGAGAATGTGCTCATGAGACTTTTTTCCTTCTGCCATATATTTTCACCTTTATTCAATAATTGCTCTTTCCTTTATAGTAAAATATTAGCCAGATGACTTGTGAATTAGAATTATTTTTTGCATGTTTTAGCTTTAAAAAGAACTATTATTTCAAATATTATTCAAGTAAACTTAAATGTATGGTTTAGTTTGTTTTCAATCCGAAGTAATACATGAAATAGTTTTTGTGGTTGAAAAAAGTTGCTAGATAACATGAGCCTGTGTCACCTTAACCCTTTCCCTCATATAGACGCTTTCTGACGCCTCTGCAGCAGACAGCTTTTTGAAAACATAGTGACAAAAGAAGAAATTGCACAAAACGTGCAATTTCTCCTTTTGCCACAATGTTTTCCACTTTTTGTCATAGGTTAAATCCATTCAATTATGGAGATTTTCTAATTTTTAACATAATACATTCAAAGTCGTCTGCTGCAGAATTTCCGTATTCATAAGGGAAAGGGTTAATCGACTTCCACTTATACGTCTTTTGAAATTATTGTGGTAAAAAGAAATATTGCTCAAATTGAGCAATTTCTTGTCTTAAAATAAACTCTCATATATGCAGATTTATCACGTTTTTGCCAATATGTTTTCAAATTCATCAGCAGTAGATTTGGGGTATGTAGGAAAGGGTTAAAACTATGAAAAGCTTCTCATCCTTACCAGTTGGAACTTGAGACAATGGAGGCCCATCATTCAAAGCTTTTGGTTTAGGGGACGTGACTTTCTTCTTCTTCACTTTTGACTTTTCTGAAAGATTCAAAGTTTTGAAAAAGACATTTTATAATATAAGATCTATATGAACTTCAGACACTATTTCATTAACCCATCTCGTGATCAAGAAATAATTTGATACTTCTACAGTAGATCAATTAGGGGAATGTTGTGAGAAAAGAAGCAATTCCATCATTTATAGGGTTACTGATTTGTCGCCAACTAAATCGTAAGTTATGATCAACAGCGAAATAATCCATATAAATAAACAAGATTGAGAAGTGATGACTGCCAATAGTTGTGATCGTGCAAATTTCATTGGACAGAAAAACAAGCAACAGTTACTGTTCATGAATATTAAAATGATAAGGATCAATTGGAGACACTTTGTCAGATCTAATATATGTGAGTATTTTGGTCTGATTTTAAGTCCTCCACTAGAAAGCAGATTGAAATTTTACCCTCCTCCCTGAGACTTCATTTGAAAACATTGTAAGAAAAACAGAAATTGATCTGTTAAACATTTGTCTTCATAGTTTTTATGTAAATATAATAAATATAACATACATCTAAAATTCTAAGCTTTCAGCCTGTTAATGGAATGTTTCATATAACTTTGTACTAGGATGTGTCAAAGCAGAACATTCTAAAACAAGATTGATTGTTTGGTGTTTAACGCCACTTTCAACAATTTTTCAGTTATATCACGGCATTTCCTGGGAAAGTTACCAGTACTACCGGTTAATTAAACCCTGACACCAGCCAGTCAGTCATAATGCGAATCCCGCAACCCTGGGTGCCAAGGAAGGCAGCCACTACTACCACTTTTACAGTCTTTGGTATGACCCGACCTGGGATCAAACCTGTGACTTATTGCACCTGAGGCAGACGCTCTACCACTACACCACTGAGGTGGTCTCTAAAACAAGAATGTTTAAAGGAACACATGTATCGCCTGCCAAATAGGTCAACAAGTGAAAGTGTAAAGGATTTGTTTGTATGGTGATTTCCGTTTCTTTCAACAATTTTTCAGTTATCATTGAATTTTTCTTGGTAAGTTTCAAGTAATACTGGTCCATTTATCCCAACACCAATAAGCCAGTTGAAATGCCAACTCCCCACTTAACCCTTTCCCTCATACGACAATTCTGCAGCAGACGACTTTGAACATATTTTGTCAAAAAATAGCAAATTTCTATAATTGAATGGATAATCTATGACTAAAAGTGAAAAACATTGTGGCAAAAGGAGAAATTGCACGTTTTGAGCGATTTCTTCTTTTGTCACTATGTTTTAAAAAAGCTGTCTGCTGCAGAGGCATCAGAAAGCGTCTATATGAGGGAAAGGGTTAAGAGTGCCAAGGTGAGAAAGGGAAAGTGTGAAAGACAGATAGACAAAGCAGAAGTGAAAACTATGTGATACCCTGTCTAGGTTGATGACAAAAATATCACAATATTATAAGGTATAGGACCTTACTGTGTGTTATATTTTATATGTTATATTAACCCTTTCCCTCATACAGACAAATTTGACCCCTTGGGCACAGACGACTTGAAAACATTGTGACAAAAGGAGAAATTGCTCATAATAAGCTAGTTCTCCTTTTTCCACAATAATTTCAACACTATTCAATTATTATACTTTCCTTCAAGAGTTTTTCATATTTAAGCTAAGATGTTATTAAAACTGTCTACTGCAGATTTGTTCTATGTGGGAAAGGTTTAATTTCCGTTGTACCTTTTGGTTTAGATTTGAGATGAGTGAGGATCTTTTCGCAGGCCTCCATCTCTGTAAAAGCTGTGGCAACTTGGTCTTCTGAATCTGTTGAGTACAGGGAGTAGCCGGCATCTTGTCTTTGGGAGGGCTTTAACTTATTTACTTTACCATCAGGCTTTGCCCTAAAAATCAACAATATGCATGGTAACAATTACTGCTTATCGCATTATCCTTTCTAATATACAAAACATCTTTAGCAAGACGACTTAAATGTCACTTTGAAAGCATTTAGGCAAAAACATGGAAAATATGTATTTATATATATACATTAAGATAAAATTACTGTAAAAAAAAAAAGTTGTATACATTTGGGTGAAAGGAGACATTGCTCATTTTAAACAATTTATCCTTTTTCAAAAAAAATCATAAGTCGTCTGCTGCCTAAGAAGGCATCAGAAAGTTTCAGAATGTGTAACATCTCTATGTATGAAGATATAATTACTGAAACATTGCTTATTTTGAGATTGTCAAAACATGTTAAAAAGCGGTCTGCTGCAGAGGCGTCAGAAAGTATCTGTTTATGGAAAAGGATAAAGTTTTGAAAACATTACATGATACAGTCAAACTTGTATTAAGAGACCACCCAAGGGAAATGATAAAAGTGGTCTCTTAAGACAGGTGGTCTCTTATAGAGGTACAAATGTATTTTTCTTTTTTGGGTCTTATGTATACTACATTATACATGTATTGGTATTAAAGAATAAATAACAATAAACATTTTGTTGTTCTTCTAATTTTATATTTTATTTCAATATTATTTGCAAAAGTGTAAGTTGATAAATAAAAAAAATATAAATTTAATCACAAACTTGATTGTTATTTATTATTTGATGTTTTTGTTTAACTATAACATGAAAAGGATATGTACATGTATGTTCAGTAGAAGAATAGAGCACTACTTTTTACTAAAAAGAACTGATCGTGTTCTGTTTCAAAGACTGTCCATCTAAAAACAAATTATTTAAGGAGTGATTTAAAGACATTGTCAGGTTTAAAATCTTTGAGTGTCCACAGATTTGCTAATTAAATCTAATAAAAGAGCCGATTAAATAAATGTGCTATCACCATAAGAAAGCAAAAAACAAACACAGATCCAATTAAAGAGATCAAAAAGTCGGACCAAAATTGTCATAATTAATCCACAAACAATCCCAAGACTATACACAGGGTGATTTAACACGGTCAATAATTGACGTGAAAGTGTATTAAGTACAAACTGATAAACATGCAATTATCGGCTTTTACCACTGTGATACATCTGCAGTATTTGAGAGTCGTAACAAAGACAATAACTGTAGCTAAAGTGTATTAAATACAAACTGCTAACAACGCAATTATCGGTTTTTACCCACTCTAATACGTACACATCTGCAGAATTTGACCTCGGGTAATTTTACATGTAACACCTTTAGCTTGATGATAATTTAAACCTGTGTGGTTTACACGCGACAGTTTTGTTAGAATTATTTGACTGTTAGAATTGAGGTCGCTGAACCGTGGATTTTTATTAAAAAGGGAATGGTTTTAGTGTCCGTTGGTCGCAGACAGCAGGATCTCGCTTATTGCAGGTTAATTTATGACTAAATAACATCGGGGGAGTTCAATGTGGTCGCTTAGCTTACACCAGGGGGTCGGTTATACCAGGTGGTCGGTAGTACAGGTTTGACTGTATACATATATCCTAGACAATTGAAAGTATAATTTTTTAAAACAAATATTTTAAGTATGTGAAGCATCAAATAGCAAAGTACATTACAGACTAGGTATAAATAAGTATATGCTCGCAACATTAAGAAGTGAGTTTAGTACAACTTAAAAATACAAAGCTATAATCCTACAAAATGACCACATAACTTCAATCATATTCTTCAAAATGTATACATTATGTCAGAGCTATAGATAAGGGGTATTTTGTATGTTCTAAAATCCTCATTTGACACTTTAATCCTATGTTGTGGGTACTTTAAAGTATCGTCTCAGTGAAACGATTCTTTTAAGTACCCACAACATAGGGTTTGCTTTAATAATAAGAGAGAAATTGTGGGAAAAAGAGCTGAATACCCCTCCTTATCTAGACTGCTGATTATGTTGATCCAATGAAAAATTCAAAATAGTGAATTTACCTTTTAGCAATTGGAGCTTTTATCCCAGTTTTCACACTGACTGTTTTTGCCTTGTTGAGTGCCTGAAAGTAAATAATATATATTCGAAATAACGGGTTTCAGAAATAATAATTTAAATCTGCAAATCATTTCATTTTTAAACTGAACGCCTTCAAAATGAGTACATGTACTTGCAACTTTATAATGTTTAATCCAGTTAGATCCATTCTCTGATGACAATTAACTTTGATATCTTACCTGTCTTCAATATTAAAGTTTGTGGTATATTCAGTGTTTAACCCCTTCCCACATACAGCAAATATGCAGTAGATGACATTGAAAATTAGAACTTAAAAAATTGAAAACATGGTGGCAAAAGGAGAAATTGTTTGTCTTGAGCAATTTCTTCTTTTGTGTCATGATATTTTCAAAAGTCATCTGCTGCAGATGTGTCTAAATGTGACTATTGTTGGAAAAGGGTTAAACTTTGCAACGATTTAGTGATATAGACACATTTTTACTACTAAATCTAAAATGGTCAGTTAAAAGAGAAAAGAGACATTTTGGCAATGCTGTATTTTTGTTCTGGTACAAAACCGAAATCAAGGAGGCTGCTCAGCTGTTCCAACATTGGCACCTTTTGGGCATACATTTAGTGATTTAGAGAGCTGCCTTGAGTTTCATTTTGATTGACACTTTAAGATCTAAATTGTAACTTTGTTTTGGCTGTTTACGGGTCAGTTTTTATTTCTAAGTTAAAACCCTCTATATTAATTGCATATTTCAACAGTGAACGCTTTAAGCAGTAATGAGCAAGATTTTTATTTCCACAAATGTACTAAGAAAAGTCTTCTTGGCTGAAAAACATCTTTATTAATATTATATATTCATAATTACCTTTTGTTTAACAGCAGGAACATTTGCTTTTTTCGTTGGCTTTGCAAACATCCTTCATCAGAATAGAGCAACTCTATTGAATACCAAAGCTCTGAAAAATTAATAAAAATTATCTGTGCTGCCATTATGATTAACCCTTTCCCTCATATGGACGCTTTCTGACACCTCTGCAGCAGACGGCTATTTGAAAACATAGTAACAAAAGAAGAAATTGCACAAAATGTGCAATTTCTCCTTTTGGCACAATGTTTCCCACTTTTAGTCAAATGTTATCCATATCCATTTAATTAAGAGATTTTCTATTTTTTGAAAAAATATGTTCAAAGTCGTCTGCTGCAGAATTGTTGTATGAGGGAAAGGGTTAAGGACCCAAAATTGTAATTTAAGAAAATAAGAAATATGTCCTTTGAACTATTTAAAAGTAATTGCTACACATTAGATATTGTCTACACTGCTTTACAAACAGCTTTAAAAGAAAAGATATTCAAATTTTATTACTATAAATACATAAAGTTCAGTTTGTTTCCTTTATTCAAACTTATTTAATTTGTTTACAATACAGTTTCATATTCATAGCCATGCTTTGTTGCTATATCCATCTTTTGGCGAGATATTGATGCTTTGCTTACACGACACAATTGATGCTACTGAGCCTGTAATTATGCATCAAAGACTGTAGGAATTGGACTCCTTTACTTTCTTATAAGTAATTGTCATGAATTATTCGGCATTTCCATCTATATTTGTTTAACACTAAAAGATGTTTAAATACTAAAAATAAAGTAGATATATAAACTTTATTTGTATTAAAAATTAACCATATCTTTTCATAGAATCAGAAATATATATAAGAGCTGTTGATGGCTATGAATGGTTTCATTGCATCTATGCATAGTGAAGGGAAAATATTTTCTTTTTGGCCAACGCTTTCTCTTTCTCCAAACGGTCATCTGATTTTCATTACACACATCAATATAAATATTGTGATGTTTAAAAATACAGAGCTAGCTTTTGTATCGAAGTGGTACAGTGTTCAAGAGATCATGAGTTTGAGCTCTGGTCAGACTTTTTCAACTATGTTACATAGCCGCCCACCATAAATACCCACAGTGATATGGGGTAGAGTGATACTTGTAGTAAATCAAATGATTTAAGGACGAATCTTCATACAGATTTAGGGAGTATGTAGTAGAGTGGTCTTTTCCATAGATAGACATTATATAGATGTGAGTTTGTACATGTATAAGGGGATACTTATACTGCCTTGCTATAGAGCTAATTCGTAGAATCGAGGTAGAGTGTTCGCCTCATGAAACGAAAGACCCTGACTTGGAGCTCTAGTCAGGTCAGACATTTTCAGCTGGGTACAAAATTTAAAGGTAACATGGTTTTTAATGTTTTCACTATAAACATAATAATTATGAAACGGAAAACAAGCCACGGACCATGGAGGGCTATGTTTTTCATCATATCAGACTCATTTCAACAATCTTGATAGAGGGTCACCCCAGGAACATAACTGCAAAATAATTTTATAAATAGGGCCAGCACTTTTGGACAAAAAGATTTTCTGAAGTTTTGGCACTTTTCCCTATTTCTGATGCCATGGCAACCAGTCATCTATGGAGTTAAATTCTTTGAACAAATTTGAAAGAGGACCTCTTAAAGAACATTCCTGTGGAATTATTTTGAAATTGGTTTAGGTCTAGAAGTCATTTGTAGGAAAATTTAACAGGTGGACAGACGACGGACCATGAGTGATCACAATAGCTCACCTTGCATTTCTTGATCAATTAAGCTAAAAATTAAATGGAATTTTAAAAGGAGACTTTTTTATGGAGTTTGTAAGATAGGAGAAAATTTGTATACTAAGAATTTTAACATTTGTTCACTAGGTTATTTAAAATTATTATTTCAACCATATTTACAAAACCCATTCAAAAGCTATTGACAGCAACATGTTTACACTCGAGATATCAAAACTCAGTAATATTATAAAACTATTAAAATTGAAGATAACATGCAAAAACAAAAAGGTTATCGATTTTGGTCCGTCACCGAAACAGGGCAATGTACGATAAACATGTTTTGACATGCTGGCAAAAATAAATCTACAAAATCACCTTTCCGGCAAGTGTATGCACATTGCAAATCCACAAGAAAGTGGTTTATTTACCAGCAATTTAACATTGACTATTTACTATGACAGTTGCTCTTACTTCTTGCTTCATACCGTTTTTTAATTCGATGTTTTCATTTGACAGTTGAATTTGGAACCATTTTTGTGGAACCTAACAACACAGTTGTTTATTCTTCTTACAACTTCCGGTTTGTGAGTACTACTTTCTATTTGATGCTTAAATCGTGATATTTACTGACAGTAAACAAAGGTTATATATTTATGAAATTTTACACATTAAAATACGATATTTAATATATTTTATTTGATGGAACTATCGCTGTCTTTCACGTAATATATAGCGCAGTAATTCTAAATACGACGTTCGAATTACATAATTCATAAAGAATACACTTCGTTTTTTCTCTCTCTTATTTCCTGCTTATGGTCAAAGGGATGTAATCCGATTTCCATAGACGACCATTATGTTATAATGGGTTATAGTTCGTTCTCAATAAGTCTTATATAGATAAACCTACACATCAATCTTCGAGGTACAAAATAGCAGAGAAAAAAATAATTGTGTTGACCGACCACGTTTAGTTTCTTGAAACCAAATGTCACCCTTATCGCACATATTGTAGAGATACTTTCAATATCAGAACATTTAGGATGTTCTGAAAAAGACTCAAGGGTCAATATTGCCTAATTAAAGCAAACCATAGTTTGGCAATCAACCAGTCAGTGGTAAATCATATTTACCAACACAAAAATTCAAATTTCAACAAAATACTTATTTTCCAATGGGAAACAACTTCAGTCTTAAATATTCATCTGAAAGTGTCCGACCGGCAAATACGTCCCTGCTCATGTAAGATCACGGATGAAAGATGTTCGAGAGAAAGAGAAACTCTGCGTCATTCGCTTTTACTATCCGTTGAATGCTTTAAACTATCTTATCGCATATCTATATCGGCATCGCCAAAGTTGGACATATGAGCCGTTCCACGAGACTAACCAACATTGTGGAATCAGCGTAAAGTATCGATCCGGATCAGTCTTATCTTTCAGTCTACGGACCCTGTTGGCCTCCTGTGGATTTTCTGTTTCAGGAATCATTACTCTATACCAAAGACCTAATAACACATTATGTTATGTGTTATTAGGTCTTTGTCTATACCTATATCACCCCTGATACGGAATATGTCAAGCCTGATTAGCCTGCACGAACGAGCTGGCTTATCCGGGTCTATATATTATTATATATATATATATCTATATATATATTATATTACGCAGAGTCCATAATGTTGGGTTTCTCCTGGAACGGCTCATATGTACATGACATGAGGGGGGCTTCATGCACCTCCATTAATTATCCGAATCTTATTTTTGGGGTCAAATGTAGCCGAAAACCGACCATAAATTGTGACAGAGGAAACATTGCTGAAAACGAGCAATTTCTCCTTTCCTACAATGTTTTCAAATTTGTTCAAGAAGTATACCATAATTTATAGAGAGTTTCCATATTGTTTTCAAAATCGTCTGCAGATTTGTTGTAAGGGAAAGGGTTAACACGATGGGGTTCAATCATTCGTAGGGATTCACTGCCCCCTCCCTTATCCTGACGTTACAAATAATATTTCTGAGTCATGATTTCAGTTTAGGGTTCGATATTTGGTGAGAGATTATGTCACAGTCGATCCGCGATTGCTTTGTCGGGAACGCCGAGGGCTTTACGATCCAAGTATCGTAATTTCGAATACCGTCTGGCAATTTATACTTTCAAATAATGGACGAAAGTAGTTTGGACTAGCAACAGTAGTAATCGTTCCATTCGTTTTGCACCGGTTGGCTAAAAATAGCTGGGAAGGCGTGCATAGCTAGTTTCAGGGAAAATATATTGATAGCTAAAAGGGCTAAGAAACTATTTCACACGTGAAGACACATTTTGGCTCATCTACATGAGCAGACAAAAAGGGTTCCGACACAGTGAGAAATAGCGCATGAAGAAATACAATTCATTTCGTAGGCCTAGTAATTGTTAATAATATGAGCCTTTCAACGAGAAAACCAACAGTATCGACTCTGCGTAATATATCGACCCAGATCAGCCTGCGCAGTCTAATCCGGGCCGACACATTCCGTCACAGATGGATAGAGGTATAGAGTAATGATTCCAGAAACAGAAAATCCACAAGAGGCGGAAAATTTCTGCCCGGATTAGCCTGCATTGCATGCTTAGGCTGATCCGGTCGATACTTCACGCAGAGTCAATAATGTTGGTTTTGCTGGTTGGGCAAAGACCTTTGTTATTAGGTGTTTGGGTTGCGGTATATGTTGTGATATTCTAATTTTAACCCTTATTCTGCGATACGTGACTATAAACAGCGTGCTCGTATGACGTGTAAAACATTTATGTTTACTGCATTTAGTGTTGCGAACAATAGCACTAGATAGGAAGGAAATCGCTCATCGCTAGCTCGATCGCAACTCGTGACATTTTAAATCGCGATGGGCAAGGTACAACTTCTCCAGTAATGGTTAGTTACTGAGAACTAGATTCAATCTGTTATTTATCAACTAAACTCACATAAATAACTGAGACGATTCGTTTGAGTCCCACGACACGACACGACACGGGTTTGAAGATCAAATAAGAATTAATCTTGTCTAGAGCTCTGCAATCGGAAGGTTTTATTTTTGTTTTATTGGTTTTTTTACGCCGCTTTCAACATTACTTCAGTTATATCACGGCTACAGTTCACTTATTCATGTTCCCTGAAACAAACCACTGCAACGCTAGAAAATGTGCCTTTCCCAAGGGCACTCCACAGAGGACACCCGGTTTCAAATCCCCGACGCTAACCACTCGAAGACAGCGGATTCCTGTAATCGATAGGTCTTGTCTCCATGATTTATCTGAACTGCATTGAAAGACGGTGGTGCAGTGGTAGAACGTCGGCCTCTCGTAGCATTGGTCCGGGTTTCGAAGCCCGCGATGAGCGGCTTCTGCCTATAGATCAAATAATGCCAAATACATCATCGGCTTTGTTTGCGCAGAAATGAGTGTGCACCTTCACCAGAATGTATTTAATATATCACATTGAGTTTAAATACATTGTATCGTAAAGAATATATCACATTGAGTATAAATACATTGTAATGTATTGAATATATCACATTGAGTTTAAATACATTGTAATGTATTGAATATATCGCAGTTTAAATACATTGTAATGTTTTGAATATATCGCAGTTTAAATACATTGTAAATATGTATAGGATGCACTGGAAAGATTTGATTTGATAATCTTTAGTATCTTGACCTTGTTTGAAAGTGAAAGTAGAGAATGTGAAAACCAGTATTTCTAGTTTATATAGTTGATATAGTTGTAGAGACAAGATACGTTTTGGGGAACGTATAAGCATTTAGCTTCTGTTTGGCCCCTTTCTTCTCATAATCACTATTTATTGTTTCTTTAGTTCGTTTCCGGTTTCTCGGTTATTTTGTTATAACGTTCATCCTTGAACTTTTCACTGGCTTCTCTTTTCATCTCTGTGTATCGCAAAATACCATTAGATTTTCCTACTTTTTTAAAAAAAATGATTTTACAATTCATAAGACTGTATATCATATGATTGTTTTTAGGTCCGTTTTATTCTAGATATCTTAGTAAATTTAAGCAAAAACTTCAGTATCATATATAAGCTTTATTTTAGTACGGGATATGGCAGTTAGCTGTAAACTTGCTGCAAGTTAATCCGATTTTGTTAAGCCTTTATTTGAAACTATTCAGTGTTAGTGCTTCAACCACTGATTCAGGTAATGTATTCCATGGATCTATTATCCTGTTAATAAATAATTGCTTTCTAATTGTTTTACTGACTGATGGCTTGTATGGTCTATACTTATGGCCCCTGGTAACGGTGGTTCCCCGTCCCCTTTGTTTGAGAGTAGAGCTGTTATAAGGGTCGCCGGTGTCAAATTATGTAAACATGTTATATACCTGTATGACATCATTTCTTTTTCTTCTATATTCCAATTTTGGGAGACCCAACTTAATCATCCTATCCTTGTAATTTAGATTATTTAGACATGTTAACTCTTTCAGCGCCAAATTGTTTAAAGTAGAATATTCCATGTTTACAATCGGGCGTCTGCATTTATAATGCAATAAGAGTTGGAAATGTTTGATAACTAATAGGCAATAAATACTGATTTCAGGTGAGCTAGCTTGTGCAAACGGCTCGAGATCAGCCTGCGCATTCCGTCTCAGGGGGATAAAGGTAAAGAGAAACAGAAAACCAACATTATGGACTCTGCGTAATTTATCAACCCAGATCAGCCTGCGCATTCCGTCTCAGGGGGATATAGGTAAAGAGAAACAGAAAACCAACATTATGGACTCTGCGTAATGTATCGACCCAGATCAGCCTGCGCATTCCGTCTCAGGGGGATAAAGGTATAGAGAAACAGAAAACCAACATTATGGACTCTGCGTAATGTATCGACCCAGATCAGCCTGCGCATTCCGTCTCAGGGGGATAAAGGTATAGAGAAACAGAAAACCAACATTATGGACTCTGCGTAATGTATCGACCGAGATCAGCCTGCGCATTCCGTCTCAGGGGGATAGAGGTATAGCGAAACAGAAAACCAACATTATGGACTCTGCGTAATTTATCGACCCAGATCAGCCTGCGCATTCCGTCTCAGGGGGATAGAGGTATAGCGAAAAAAAAAAACAACATTATGGACTCTGCGTAATTTATCGACCCAGATCAGTCTGCGCATTCCGTCTCAGGGGGATAGAGGTATAGCGAAACAGAAAATCCACATGAGGCGAAAAGTGTCTGCTCGGATTAGCCTGTGCGGCATGCTTAGGCTAATCCGGGTCGATACTTTTCGCATAGTCCACAATGTTCGTTTTCTCGTGAAACGGCTCATTATATATTATGTGCTTTTAAAATCTCTAAGATGAGTACTACATCTTAGCTCATGAACATATGGAACGATTTTCTAGTACAGCGGAGATAAATAAGTAAGTATATTTCGTATAAGAATCATCATTTAATATGCGAATAATATACAAAGAGAGATATCATCTTATTTACAAATAGAAATACGCACACAACACTGGACAATAATATACAAAGAGAGATATCATCTTATTTACAAATAGAAATACGCACACAACACTGGACAATAATATACAAAGAGAGATATCATCTTATTTACAAATAGAAATGCGCACACAACACACAATTTTACAGTTGAACATTTACATTGTTAACAAACGAATGTCAATAAATAATTATAAACATTTATGAAAATATCACACATACATTAAATCTGCATCAGACCACTTTGAATTGATTCACCCAATCTCTTGAGGTCACCAGTAGGTCTGGTCTGAGTTTAAGAACTATACTGTAAAACAAACAAACAAACAAAACATTTTGTTTGTTTAGATAAACGTATAACCAGGGACACTATATTAATATAGTGTCCCTGGTATAACATATGGTTCAGTAAACGTTCTATGTAAGAGTTTGGTCTGTAATAATAAACAATAAATAAAGTTCATTATAAATGATAGTTCATTATAAGCAGAGCTCCAGATAAGCGTCGTTTTGATTGGTTTAAAATCTATATTTGACCCTTAAACCCTATGTTGTGGGTACTAAAAAAAATCGTGTCAGTTAGACGATTTTTTTTAGTACCCACATCATAGGGATTAGTTGGATAATAAGAAAAAAAATTGTTGGGAAAAGAGCTGAACACCCCTCGTTATCTGGACCTTTGATAGGGCTTATATAAGATCGAGTTAACCTTTTCCCCCATACGACAATTCTGCAACAGACGACTTTAAACATATTTTGTCAAAGAATAGAAAATCTCTATAATTGAATGGATAACCTATGACTAAAAGTAAAAGAAAAAAAATGTCAAAAGGAGAAATTGCTCGTTTTGAGCATTTTCTTCTTTTGTCACTATGATTTCAAAAAGCTGTCTGCTGCAGAGGCGTCAGAAAGCTTCTATATGATGGAATGGGCAACTTTGAGCCACGCTTGGCGAACTGTGGTCTTAATGCAACTGCGTACAGTGGAGACTCAGACGAGTCCGCACAGTTCCACCAGAGTCTTCACCATCTGCATATAAGTTATACCTAACATTGTTTGTTTGATTGTTTGTATGGTGTTTAACGCCGCGTTCTAAACTTGTTCAGTTATATCACAGCGTTTTCTGGGTACGTTTCCAGTACTACTGGTCCATTTATCCTGACACCAGTGATTTAGTCGTAATGCTAACCCCATAACCCTGAGCGCAAAGGAGGGCAAGCCATATCTACCATTTTTGGTATGCCCCGACCGGGGATCGAACCAACGGCCTCCCACGTCCGAAGCGGACGCTCTACCACTATACTACCGATGCTGTCTGTACATAGCTAAATGCATCTTCTGACAAAAACTGGAAGTATAACTAGATTTATGCATAGAATTATGTGAAAGTGGAGTGGGGAATATTTAACCCTTTCCCACATACATAGGATATGCGGACGACTTTGAAAACATCTAGGAAAATTTACATACATGAGAAGTTCATCATGAGCAATTTCTTCTGCCACAATGTTTTCAAAAGTCGTCTGCATAGGCGTCAGGAAGAGTGGGAAATGGTTAATATTATCGCGGCGATTTTCAAAAGTTCTCCACGTGTATCTCACCAGCCCTTCGTTCAGCGAAAAGTCTTCGTACCAAAACGGAAACCAATCTACCAATCAAATAGCTTTTCCTCATCTGGTACAAGTCGTGAGCTATCAAACTTCTTCACTAAACGAAAGGCGATAATCAATCTGGGAGAGCAATCATTTCTTTTATTATTATTAATTTCGCATTTCTATAAAAAATAATTTAATTTTCAGATGAAGCTTAAAATGGCCGGGTTGTACTTATAGTTTTGTTTTTAAATAATTTTAATTGGTGCCTTGAAGTGATGATAACTATTAACATACGTTACTAAGGTTACCGTAAATTTTACAGAAGTAAAAAGGGTAAAATAATATTATTTAGTCAGGAATACAATGCATCTGACATCTGTCATAAACCAATAAGCATTTTTATAAAGATTTTTCTCTTATTCAACGCTTTATATATGAAGTTGAATACAACAAAATTAAATATGTTTTGGGTGGACGAAGATTGGCTATTAACCCTTTCCCAAAACTTAGACAAAAATTGTATCTGAATAAATAAAACAACATAAAACACAATTTAACCCATTCCCACATATAGACGCATTTTGACGCATCTACAGCAGACGACTTTTGAAAATGTTGAGACAAAAGGAGAAATTGCTCAAAACTAGCAATTTCATTTTCTGCCACAAAGTTTTCTATTCTTTTCAGTAGTTATATCTACAATAATAAAGATTTTTCATATTTTTGAGTAGGCATTTTTTAAGTCGTCTGCTGCAGATTTGTTGTAAGTGGAAAGGGTTAAAGACCCTAAGAAAGAACTGGACTGGTGCGAAGTTTGCGCGATAAGAAAACTTTTGACTCAAGACCATGTCAAACCAGTATGACGCCTGCGATTCTTTACAGGATACCGTTTGTCTGTTCTGTTCTGTTGTCGGCAAACATTATAGGCCGATAGCAATTACTTCAACCCACATTGCCGATACGCGATACGTAATTCCTCTGATTTGTTCGTTTAACCATTTCCCTCATACATACGCTTTCCTACACCTCCTCAGTAGATATATTTTGAAAACGTTGAGACAAAAGGAGAAATTGCTCAAAACGAGCAATTTCTCCTTTTGCCCCAATGTTTTCAACTCTATCTTATAGCTATATGTTCATTGATAGATATATTCTATATATATTTATCTAGATGTGCTTAAAGTTGTCTTCTGCATATTATTTCTATACATATTTATCTAGATGTGCTTAAAGTTGTCTTTTACAGTGTTTCTGTAAGCGGGAAAGGGTTAAGTCTAACAAACATATGGGGGCTACATTGGGATATTTTGATGTATGCATTTGACAAAAGAAACGCATTTTATGTTACTGCACGAATCACAGGCTAATCTTGGTTTGATTGTTTGTAAATGTTGCTTGACGTCGGACAAAACGGTGATCGTAAATGTTGCTTGACGTCGGACAAAACGGTGATCGTAAATGTTGCTTGACGTCGGACAAAACGGTGATCGTAAATGTTGCTTGACGTCGGTCAAAACGGTAATCGTAAATGTTGTTCAAATTTGCGAATAACGGGATAAGAGTTTAAAGTAATCTTTAATAGCAAAATAAAAAGTAGAAGCGTCTACTGAAAAAATAAACCTATAAGCTAAAACACATTTAACACACATGGTAAGTAAACTTACTTCACTACCTTTCAAACAATGTTTTCATTATGGCGTTTGTTGCACATATTCGAATTCAAATCAAATGAAACGTTTGCACTCAACCATTTGTAGATATACACATACCTGTATATTCAATATTTTCTAAACATAGACAAACAACTGTATCTGAATAAATAAACATTATAAAACATAATTTAACCCTTTTCCACAAATAGACGCTGTCTGACGCCTCTGCAGCAAACTCATTTTGAAAACATTGTGAGAAAAAGAAGAAATTGCTCAAAACGAGCAATTTCTCCTTTTTGCCACAATGTTTTCAACTTCTACCGTCAATTATAGAGATTTTCCATATTTTAGCCAAAAATGATTTCAAAGTCGTCTTCTGCAGTGTTGTTGTATGTGTGAAAGGGTTAAACAATACTTAAACTATATAAACTGCGTCAGTGGTCGTATTGCACCACCGTGCCGTGAGGACTGAGATGAGCCTGTGAATACACACTGTATCACCAGTGTCTTCACTATCCACCTATATATTAACCCTTTCCCTCATACGACAAAACATAGAAAACCTCCATAATTGAATGGATAACCTATGACAAAAAGTGGAAAACATTGTGGCAAAAGGAGAAATTGCACGTTTTGTGCAATTTCTTCTTTTGTCACTATGTTTTAAAAAAGCTGTGTGCTGCAGAGGCGTCAGAAAGCGTCTATATGAGGGAAAGGGTTAAATACAACGGATCCAGTGTATACAGACCGCTCGTAGAAAACCAACGATATGGTCTTTGTGCATAGATGGTCTTTATTTGCAGGGTCATTTATGCAGAAAATGAATTATTGTGAAACTAATTGTGTGGTTGCTATGGACAGGGAATATGCCTTTTTTAGCACAGGTTTGACTGTATAGTATCAGTCAATATGGTCTTTAGAACAGGTTTGACTGTATAGTATCAGTCAATATGGTCTTTAGCACAGGTTTGACTGTATATTATAAGTCAATATGGTCTTTACTGTATTGTATAAGTCAATATGGTCTTTACTGTATTGTATCAGTCAATATGGTCTTTAGAACAGGTTTGACTGTATAGTATCAGTCAATATGGTCTTTAGCACAGGTTTGACTGTATATTATAAGTCAATATGGTCTTTACTGTATTGCATAAGTCAATATGGTCTTTAGCACAGGTTTGACTGTATATAATAAGTCAATATGGTCTTTAGAACAGGTTTGACTTTATTGTATAAGTCAATATGGTCTTTAGAACAGGTTTGACTGTATATTATAAGTCAATATGGTCTTTAGCACAGGTTTGATTGTATTGTATAAGTCAATGTGGTCTTTAGAACATGTTTGACTGTATATTATAAGTCAATATGGTCTTTAGAACATGTTTGACTGTATATTATAAGTCAATATGGTCTTTAGAACAGGTTTGACTGTATATTATAAGTCAATATGGTCTTTAGAACAGGTTTGACTGTATATTATAAGTCAATATGGTCTTTAGAACAGGTTTGACTGTATATTATAAGTCAATATGGTCTTTAGAACAGGTTTGACTGTATATTATAAGTCAATATGGTCTTTAGAACAGGTTTGACTGTATATTATATGTCAATGTGGTCTTTAGCACAGGTTTGACTGTATCAACTAAGAAATTAGAATTGTTTCCCAACTAGTTGTACCCTAACAGATTCCGTCTTGCAAACACATTTTTGACGCATCTGTAGCAGATGACTCTTGAAAACAGTAGAGCTGGAAACATGATGACCCAGTTCTCGTTTTTCCACACTGTTGGGTGTCCACTACAGAAGCGTAAAAAAAGCGTCAATATGTGGAAAAGGGCTATATGGGTCCTCGTTTCCAGGTGAAGATATATTGAAGCTGCATCATCACTTTACACAGCGATTATTTTACCTGTCTACATGTAACCCGGCATTCTATCACCGGGCACCAAAACTATAAAACTCTGGAAACCATCTCTGCTCCAAACTCTAAATAAGACTTCTTGATTGGCAAGTTTAAAAAAAATGTCTTTGCTTCTGACCAATCAGATTCTTGAGCACACATTCTGAGTACAGAGTAAACGTTTATAGTTTTGGAGCACAACATTCCTTCCAATATAATATATAATTAAATATTAACCCTTTCCCTCATATAGAGGCTTTCTGACGCCTCTGCATCAGACGGCATTTTGAAAACATAGTGACAAAAGAAGAAATTGCTCAAAACTAGCAATTTCTCCTTTTGCCACAATGTTTTCCACTTTTAGTCATAGGTTATCCATTCAATTATAGAGATTGCTAGTCGTCTGCTGCAGAATTGTCGTATGAATTGTCGTATGAAGTAAAGGGTTAAAATAACACATCTGCTTTGTTCGAAGGTGACCCATCTATATCCGCGTTTGCATAGGTATCCTCTTCCGGCCATTCGTCGTTTTCTACGATTGGTACTTGTAATTGAAAGTTCGATATATCAACGGGAACATCATCCTTAGAGGGTGAGTTTAGATCACTTCTTGTTTGATCAAAGTCTTCGCCACTAGGTCCGACTGGTCTCGGTTCAATTACACTATAGTATGGATCATGATCGTCGTTTACTTCTTTGTCAAATTCAACCATCACAGTCTGCTCCTCGTCTTCGTGCACGGTGCCACTTACGTCATGCATGACGTCATCATAGTCAACAACTTCCTCGCGGTTCGATGCTTCCAATGCACGTCTTTCACGTTCTTTTGCGGTAGCTGCAAGAACTATATTACCCAGCACGCTTATTTTCTTCTTGCTTTTGACTCCGTCGGTGGTGTCTTCAGTTTGGAGCGTTGCTTGATTAGATTCAATATTCACGCGATGAATAACCTGTTTCCATCGACTCTGGATCGCTACTTTACGGTTAGTGATAGAGTTCTTCAGGTCTTTGTTCTTGGTAAGGTTAGCCAACGTGTGCATTGACTTCTGGGTGAATCTGTTAAACTTCGTATGTCTCTGTAGTTGCTTGAGTCTCCTCTCGTCATCCTGTTGTAATGAAAATTCATAGAAGAAACATGAGCCGTGAAACGATGGTACATGACTAGATGAAGAGGTTTTTTAACTAAAGATAGGTTGCGTATGTGATATCATTCATTCGAGAAAAACTATAAATAGCCTCTTTATATGGTATCATATAAAATGCATTATTATTATACTATATGAGCCATACACAGGCTATTTATAGTAACACGGTCCTGGTGGGATTCCCTAAATTTTCTTATACGAAATCATTAGGGTCATTTTTATTATTAATCCTTAATGAAAACATTATGTGTATGTTTAGACTAATGAAAGTCAAGAATACATGTGTGTTAAAAAAACAACAATGCAGTCTTTTCCGGCGACATTGAGGCCTTGCATCAACTTTCTGTTGTAGCATAATTATGGACACTATAGAAATACTATTTGTAGTATATTAACGAGGTATCATGAGTTTTCCCCTATTATTTCGAGGGCTTGGCGTGAAACGGTTGTAACTAAAATCATTATTTTTTTTACCAAGGTTAATCACCTCGCCATAAAGTCTTTATAAGCGTTAAATCATTTTTCTTGGTAAACAATGGAAATTTAGGTACCATTGCTCGTTCTGAGCAATGACACCTAAATTTGCATTGTTTACAAAGGGGTCAAAATTGCCCCTAAACCAGGGTTTTCAAAATAGGTTTTTAATTACAACCGTTTCACGCCAAGCCCTTGATTTTCTCAAATAAATACACGGACGCCTGTGGGGATATCACAAAGGTTTTTTATCCACGTAACTTTATGATGTTGGTGTTCAAATGAATCATATTTGTGCGATGACTTTTTTAAATTTCAAGTATATTGGGTTTGATTTGGAAATACATTGTTGAGTTTGAAGGTCGACGGATATACGTATATTTTAAATCGAATTGAAGTTAAATCATTAGCAATCACAAACAGCGCGCTGTATGCCTACATAGCTCGAAATGCTAAAACACAAACAATAGATGATTGAAATATGATCTGCCAAATATTCCACGGTTAAATACATGAGTCAGTGCATGAGAAAATATTGGCTTTTGTGAACAATATAGATACAGATCAGATTGTGCTGATATACACTGTTCACATATTACTAACACAAGCTTTTTTGAAGATTCTAACAACTTGAGTAGATTCTGATAAGACCGAGCATTTAGAGAAAAGGACACTGTTTAGAACTGCCACCGTGTACATTTTCTCAAGCACTGGCTGGTATGTAAAACACTTATTCTGTACATTCGTAGGTACGACACATCGGTAGAAACCACCTCAAACGAAAACCAACCGCACTGAACTGAGACTAGTGAAGACAATGACCTGTCCACGAATCAATGTAACCTGATCTAATTTCACGCTATAAATATATGACTGATTGTACATCAGTTCACTCGGAAACGCAGGATTATGAAACGCATTTACTGTCCTATTATGTTGTTATGTATTTGACGCAGTACATTTCCATGTATAAGAGGTACATACATTGCATAATATGGAGTTCCTTTTTCGTTATATATGGTGGTTATTCAATAATATGCAGTGCAGAATTGTGTAGATACAGTAGAATAACCATTATTATGTGTGCAAACAACCACTGTTGTATGAGCACATACGTAATAATTCACCACGAATGCAATTAATCGCAAGCACTTCAAATGTTTAAACATAGTTCACACCTATTGACCAACTTTAACGTATAAAGTAATACTACTTACTGAATATAATCGAAATACCACCACATGTATCGAAACACTGCATATAATGTCATTTGTATTTAATATAAGGACGTTGTTTGCATTGCATGTGACGTTGTGTGCACACTGACACCATACAATGGTTATTTTACTGTACCTACACATTTTATGCAATGCATAGAATAAAAGTTACCACCATATATAAATGAAAAAGCACTACATATCATGCAAATTGTCCAATGGCAAATGAAATGTTTACCTCGTATTCATGAAAATGTACTTGCGTATAATACAAAACAACAAGACAGTAAAAGCGTTCCATACAGTATGGTCTAGATATAAGTGATGTTCTGTGAAAACCAACCATAACGTATAAATTTATTAAAATGTGGAAAAAAGACTTGCCCACGCATCCGTGCTAAGGATTTAAATTATTACTGCGTTACAGAAGTTTCTTGATACCTTCTATGACCTATTAACGAACAGTGCAGAGTCATGTAAGACTGCACGGATGCGTGGCTGTTCTTGATCCACTCCAATCGCGAATGCCTTACGGTCAGGGGCGTAGCTCCCTTTAGGCACTGTAGGCACGTGCCTACACATTTTGTTTCTAAAAATGCCCAAAAATGCAGCTGCGGCGATACACATCTGCGTAATGTATCGACCAGATCAACCAGCGCTGTCCGCGCAGACTGATCCGGCCGACACATTCCGTTTAAAGGGGGATATATAGAGTAGTGATTCCTGAAACAGAAATTCCACAGGGGGCGAACAGTGTATATCCGGGTACGCCTATGTGGCATGCTTAGGCTGATCCGGGTCGATAATGTTGATTTTCTCACGAGACGGCCTACACATTGATTATTGCCAAACTACGCCCCTGACGGTTGGTCTTTGCGGAGTGCCGCTCATATAAATACTACTCTCGAATGTCATGCGATTGGTTCTGATGATGGAACAGCTCATGTTTAGTAATGCCCTGCATTGATAAGGCAAATATAGTATACCACATGAATCAGCAATTGAACCTAGATCTTAAAATGAATATAATTCACGACTTTTAGAATACATAGAGATGCACAGAGTTACTACAGGCAGTAGACGTAACTAGGAGGATTACAACAACACGATAGACAACACGGTTTAAAGCAAGCTCACAAACACAATTACATAATATCATAAACTAGCAGCAATACGAGCAAACCATTAAAACTACGAAGAAAGCAGAAAATAGGTTCATAAATACCTGTTGGACGAACATAGATCGTTACGCCAAAAGCGATGTTAAAAGCAGTGTCAAGGTCGTTGGATACACGTGGATACGACGATTGATGACAGATAGGCACACTTTTCGTTTTCCCTTTCATTTTCATCAAGTTGATTTTCGCCATATTTATCTCAGACCGAATCACGTTCTATAGTTGGGCCACGTCACTGCGAACTCGGCCTTAATGATTTTACTTGCGTGCGTTGCTTGATTGCGTGCGTTGCTTGCTTGCGTGCGTTGCTTGCTTGCGACAAAGGTAGATATCGACAAGCCTACGCATCCACACAGAAGCTAATCCCCGTTCGCCATTTAGAAGTACTGAATTACTAAATTCTTAAGAATTATTACTATCAAAATACCAACTATCCCTTTCCAGCATGTAGACGCCTTTTAACACATACGCAGCAAATACTTGCAAACAGTGTAGCAAAAAGGGAAATTGCTCATAATATCCATTCAATAATTTTACTTTCTTTCATAGAGAATTTCAAATTGTTTGCCTAGATATTTTAAAAGAAAATTCTCCAGAATTATTTTATTGTATGAATATCGTTATTACCATTTATTTAAAACAAAACAACTGAAAGAAGAGTTTCATATGGATCATGTTTTTGTAATCTTTCGATGCCAGCTTTCTAGATGTAGAAAAAAATCCTTGGTTGGTTTGTTTTCATTTTTTATTTCTTTGTGGTTTTACAACGTGTTCAACACTCATTTATTTCCCGACGACCCGGCGCAAACTCATCAAGGTTTTATTGTGTTCGCCATCTGGCGCCGAAAACATTCTGAATGTCTCTGGAAAACGGTACTACGGATACTGTTAGAGTTCAAAAACTGTTATGAAATGTTCAACTGTTTAAAAACCTTCGCAGGTCGACACTCGTGTAAGATTGTATTATTCCTCAGATTCATTTTTAACCATTTCCCACAGACACCAAATCTGCAGCAGACGACTTTGAAAACATAGTGACACAAACCTGAAAACTCTCCATAAAAGAATAGCTTAAATGTTAAATAAATTTTAAAACATTGTGGCCGAAGGTGAAATTGCTCATCATGAGCAATTTCACCTTCGGCCACAATGTTTTCAAAAGTCGTCTGTTGTTATTGCGTCAAAATGGGTCTTCAGGTTGGAAAGGGTTAAGTAGTGAATTGAAGATAAAAAGTACACTAGTTATTATTTTCACGTGATAGGTGCTTTTAATAGCACATTAAAGCTAAAGACATAATACTTTCGAATTAGTATTTATGGTTCACCTATTCATGCCAGTTGTGTTTTTAATTTTAATCTCTTTTGCCTATTCGTCTGAGTGATTCATAACATTCTCTAAAGATTGTTTTATTTTTTAAAACACACATTTGCTTAAAAATAGATACATTTAAATAATTTAACATCAATTTCTAGCTTAAGGTAGAGCATCTGTAACAGTCAATATTTCAAATGTGACTGAACTTTTTTTCTAGTTATCCTTAACCCTTTAGGGAAATATTGGGGAAGTATTAAAAGATTTTACCGTCTAGAATAAAAATTATTGAAATTTGAAGTGTCCAATGTCCCAGACTTTGATAAGGCATTGAGAAAGCAAAATTGTAACAACTTCTTAAGTCAATTAAATAGTTTTAATAATCTTACATATTAACTATATCATTAACTAAGACCATTTTTACATCAAAATAACAATGCTGATTTAAAAAATACCAATGAGAATTACATATCTCAAAAATAAAAATAGAAAAAATCTACAAATATAACCCTACCCCCTCTTTGAGTTTTATACTTTTTTCAGAAAATATTGTTAATTGTCATGTTTAAAATTGTTCTAGTACTATAATTATATTATTAAACCACCTATGTTATATACCAATATTTTTAATAATGTTAGATGAGCAAAATACACAAAAATAAAAAACTTTTACCGTCTCGTTTGCTTTTAATAAGGTTTTATGTAAGACAGGTTGGAAAATAAAATGACGCAAAATTTAGTCAAAAAGTGACTTTTCAACATTTATAACCGTCAGTAATAATAATAATAGCTTTAATGTGGATGACATTTTGGCAAATGTTTAAAGTAAAACAATTTTACTTGATATAATTATACATATTATACTTAAATATATTGAATTTCATCAAATGATTGAAAATGATTGATATCATTACCCCACCCACCTAAACAAAAATTGCAATATATTTAAGTTACAAAATGTATTATTCTAGCAACATTCTTAAACAATGAATATCTTAAACTTGTTAATACTTGAAGGAAAAGACTATATTGTTTAAATAATTAAAATATGAAACTATATATAACAAATTTATTTTTGGCTCAGAAAAAAAGTTCAGTCACATTTGAAATATTGACTGTTACAGATGCTCTACCTTAAATAACAGTTTAACGACTATGTAAAATGTATACACAATAATTTGATCACAGGTAAGATTTAAACAAATACTACAATAATTATATCACTCTAAGGAATTCATACGGAAATCCCCGAACTCAAAACGCATAATCTATAATAAATATATCACTCTAAGGAATTCATACGGGAATAGCCGAACTCAAAACGCATAGTCTACAATAAATATATCACTCCAATGATTTACTAGTTTGTGTTCCTATGGCACACCTAGCATAACAGATGCTTGAGAAATGTAATTAACGATGTCTTAAATTAATTAAATATTTCGTTACCATTTAGCAAATGATAAAACGCATAGTAACACTGTCAACATATTTATATGATCAAATTGCTCAGAACAGATACATACATACTAGCAACATACTTATCTGTCCATCTATCACAATTAAACAGTAACCCATTATCTTTTTTATAATACGGGAGGTGATTAGACGAATCTAGAAATCGAGTTCTGCTTTTTCAAAAAAAAAAAAAAATCATCTTGTATTATGATTCCATTTCTAAATGTTTGTTTCAGCATTTTGGCCTCAAATGCTCTCTCAACCAAATGATAAGAACGAACACAATTATTATCAGCTAAATAACTAATTTGTACAATCCTCAGTAGGCTACCGAAGAGGTTTTGATGTTCTGGCTGCAAGGGTACGCTACTTATTTAAGACTTCCTATGGCACAAACTCTTTGCACATCATCGAACAAGCTTGATTTTAGTCACTGCTATTACAGTTTATGATCATAACTATTGTCGTCGTTATTACTGTTCTGTTCACTGTCTACTCTAACCTCATTAGGTGACGATTGATTAGCACGTTGTACCATCGAATAAACTTGTTCGGTTTCGTTGGCATGGTTAGCCTCATTGCCATCTGCAGTGTCGGATTCGGCTTTGTCGTTAACGTCAGTGTATTCTCTAGCCTCAGCATACGATGGTGGATCAAGGTGTTTACTCTTTGGACTTTGCCGTGTTTCGTGCACGATCGCAATGTCTCCTTCGTGCTCAGTGGGAACGTCAGTCATGCCGATCTTCCGCTGCCTTTCATTCTGATCTTTATTTTCCTGGATAGCAGTTGGATCTACACGAGCTGGTGTAATCTCTTCATACAGAGGATCTTCTTCATCAATTTTGGACTGCACCGATGCCTTCTGGGATACAATAGCTTTAACGAGGCTTGGCATCGCGTTACCGGAAGTCTTTCTGCCCCGTTGATTTTGAAATTTCGTTATGTCAATGGCTGATGTCCAGCGCCGTTTCGCACGTAAATTCCTTGCAGTAATCTCCCTTTTCATGCTTTTATTGTGGGTGACCTGTGCAAGCGTTTTCATAGACTTGCTTGAGAATCCGTTGAAACAAGTCTGTGCCTTCAAACTGCGGGTCTTCCTCTCAATGTCGAACTTTGCAAAGCAGAAAAAAGGCAATACATAAGAGTAAAATAAGACAGCTAACACAACTTTTTACTGCAAGCATTAACTCTGAATTAATGGCCGTATCTTCTTTCTAAAAGAATTCTTGGATTTGACCTAGATCATTCACAGACACCGGGGTGTGGGTACATCGAAATAATCCAACTAAGTATGCACTATTAACTAACAACATTAACCTTATCCTCACATATGTTTACATCTATTTTTTTTTTATTTGTTATAACCATACTGTATTCATATTCTATTGTTTTCATATAATACATTTCCATATATTCTGACAAAGGGCAGGTAGCCGGACTAGTATGGGAAAATGATAAATCCGAAAAAATAATTGAAGTTGAAATTGGGTATTTTAGGATTAAAGTTCTTGATATTTAATTAAATGTCTAATAAAATATATGAATATGAAAACTATTTTCCATATCTGGGCGAATATATTTTCATCAAACCTTGGGTAGTTTTATGAAAATACACACAGCGGGGTAAAATGACACACATTTTTAGTTTGATGAAAATATATGTACGATATAATCCTTATACGAGTATATAACGTGATATGTACGGTATAATCCATATACGAGTATAACGTGATTGTACCAACGTCAGGATCAGGTTAACTCTGTCAGGTAATACTCGGTCAACATTGGTTTACTATAGGAATGCGAGACAAAGCAAAAGCTCTCGAGGATGATAAATAGACAATGACAATCTTTTTTCATTCGTCCAAACATGTACACATTTATTACAGCAATAGTAAGCAAAAACTGTACACTCTTGCAAAATATAGCCTTTACCCGGATAAATAGGTTAATTAACAATATCCTGTAACACATTGCAACTGTAAGATCTGATTAAGTATAATACTCCCCCTACACCATGGAGGTCTAGCGCTATCATTGATATTTATTTTATTGGAGTTTTACGCCGCTTTCAACATTAGTTCAGTTATATCACGGCGACAGTTCACTTATTCATGATCCCTTGGTAAACAAACCAGTATTAGGCTAGAAAATGTGCCTTGCCCAAGAGCACTCCACCATGCCTGTAGTGTCGCGACTGGGGATCGAACCCGGGGTACACCCGGTTTCAAATCCCCGACGCTAACCACTCGACCACAGCAGAATCATTGAAGTGCTTCTATTATCTAAACTATTTATAGTATTGAGGAAGTATTTGTTTTTATTTTTTATGATTTGCTTTCTAATAATTGGAATTGTTTCTAACACTATCCTGTGTTTTCTTTTTCTTTAACAAATGTTTACAGTTGCTGTAAATTGTGTTGTCTATGTAAATGTATGATAACATTAAATAAACTGTCAATAATGCTGTCAAGTGACAGTTGGGAAAAAAAAGAAAAAAGGAAAGGTAGTAGAGCTCTATTTTTCTATATATTTTTCATCTATTTTGAATTATAAACATTCGATTTTGAGTATATTTCAAGTTTATTGTTATTAATTATATGTTTTGTTGTATTGTATATATTACTATGATGTGTTGTTTGACAGGAAACTGTGTAATTTACGGCAATAAAAATATTGTCATTGTCATTTATGATAAAAAGAGAACTATGTTATAACGAAAAAGCTAACACACTAAAGGAATATCCGAGGAATGTTTCAAACAAATATCCGTAGCATTTAGAATTTAAAAAGTGAGTTATAAAAATGAAACAGCAGATTAATGATAGAGTACAACAATAATATATACTACGTAAGTAGACTAGGCGCCTTTGTGACATATGCGAACAGTGATCAATCAGAGTCCTTCCTGTCCGCATTTATCGTCTTGTTTTCGTGGGTTATAGTTTAAAAATTAGTCGACTGCAGGATTGTTGTATGTGAGAAAAAGTTACACAAAAGCGTCAAGCTATCATAAACTATTTCAATTGGTAAACCATCATTTGAATGGTATGGATAGCGTATTACTTATCAAATTATTCAAAAAGTAAACAGCGCAAATACAGAACGTACACTTGAACAATTTGCGAGCAGTGAAAGTAAGATCAGACTGCACAATACAGCAGTCTGACCATATTACTAGTCAGTCATCTGGCTATACATTCATTTTAAATGATGTGGAAAAAGTATGATTCTGAAAATCAATCTACACATATGCATACTGATCGTTATACTACACATATGCATACTGATCGTATCATCTAAATGTCGATGTATGTAAAAGGTAGACTAGACTTTATTGTGTACTTTAGAGAGCTACAGAATAATGGGTGTTATAGTTCGTTCATATGTCGCTGTACTGTTGATGATGTATAATACACGATTAATTGAATAGACTTTATATATTGATTCATTTAAATACACAGTATACCAGAGACATATAAACACATATGTCTCTGATTATACATACAGAGACATATAAACCCATATGTCTCTGATTATACATACAGAGACATATAAACCCATATGTCTCTGATTATACATACAGAGACATATAAACCCATATGTCTCCGATTATACATACAGAGACATATAAACCCATATGTCTCTGAGTATACATACAGAGACATATAAACCCATATGTCTCTGAGTATACATACAGAGACATATACACCCATATGTCTCTGAGTATACATACAGAGACATATAAACCCATATGTCTCTGAGTATACATACAGAGACATATAAACCCATATGTCTCTGAGTATACATACAGAGACATATACACCCATATGTCTTTGATTATACATACAGAGCAGCAGAAAGACGGAATGTAAACGGAACTGATTTACTTTTTAATTTGTTTAAGTACAACTTATAGATAAATAGCCATAGTTAAAGTGAATGTGTACGTATGCAGAAAGTAAGAACACAGCTATGAAGAACACACGCTACAGATATCAGGCTACAAATACCTCCACCGACTGTATAGGCTAAAAAATACATGTGATTTTATATAATGAGCATCATACAGCAATTTCGTGATTACAATACATCTATCTCTAAACGATATTCATCTTATAGACAATATATGATTAAAAAACGTGTGATTTCCAACAATTAGCATCATAAAGCAAGTGCGTGGTTAAAACACATGTAGCTCGAAACAGTTAGCAGTATGAAGCAAGGTTCGTGCTTGGAATACATGTAACTGTAAACAAATAGCATCTTATAGCAGGTTCGTGCTTGGAATACATATATTAAAACTCTAAACAAATAGCATCTCATAGTAAGTTCGTCCTTGGAATACATATAAACTCTAAAGAAATAGCATCATTTAGCAATATATCAAGCCGAAATGTGTCGGCCGGATCAGTCTGCGTGGACAGCGCAGGCTGATCCGGTCGATACATTACGCAGATGTCTATCGCCGCTGCTGCATTTTGGGGCATTTTGAGAAAAACTGTGTAGGCACGTTCCTACAGGGCCTATAGGGAGCTACGCCCTGATAATTATAGATGCAGTGCATGTTCATTCTGTAAAACCATTTAGTTTATTGTTGGTTTACGTTGTTTCCAACAATATTGTAGTTATATCAATTGTCCCTGGCTGAGTAACCAGTACTAGTCGAGTGAATGTACGTGTTCCAGTACTAGTCGAGTGAATGTACGTGTTCCAGTACTAGTCGAGTGAATGTACGTGTTCCAGTACTAGTCGAGTGAATGTACGTTTTCCAGTACTAGTCGAGTGAATGTACGTGTTCCAGTACTAGTCGAGTGAATGTACGTTTTCCAGTACTAGTCGAGTGAATGTACGTGTTCCAGTTCTAGTCGAGTGAATGTACGTGTTCCAGTACTAGTCGAGTGAATGTACGTTTTCCAGTACTAGTCGAGTGAATGAACGTGTTCCAGTACTAGTCGAGTGAATGTACGTGTTCCAGTACTAGTCGAGTGAATGTACGTTTTCCAGTACTAGTCGAGTGAATGTACGTGTTCCAGTACTAGTCGAGTGAATGAACGTGTTCCAGTACTAGTCGAGTGAATGTACGTTTTCCAGTACTAGTCGAGTGAATGTACGTGTTCCAGTACTAGTCGAGAGAATGTACGTGTTCCAGTACTAGTCGAGTGAATGTACGTTTTCAAGTACTAGTCGAGTGAATGTACGTTTTCATCTTTTTTTAAAAAAAACCTAGAAATGTAATCCCAATTAGTTTAACCCTTTTTTCACATATAGACGCTTTCAGACGACTCTGCTGCTGACGACTTTTGGAAACACTGTGACAAAAGGAGAAATTTCTCAAAACGAACTACTTTTCCATTTCCCAAAACGTTTTCAACTTTTTATCAGTTATTGTACCTTCATGTATAGATCTTTTCCGGGTGTTTGCGATCGTGCTTTCAAAGTCGTCCGCTGCAGGTTTGTTGTATGTGGGAAAGGGTTAAAATCGCGAAACAGGGTTAAATAAATTATTTCCGCTCTATCAACTATCGTAGCCTTGAACATGATGACTACTTGTCTGTTTGTCTAGCTAATTTATTAAGTACAAACTATCATATTAAACATATGTAAGCGTCCTTGTGCCACAGTCTGTTATATTTTTGAGAGATATTATCTCTTAATTATGACTTATTATCTCCTAATTATGACTTAGTATCTCCTTATTAGGACTTAGTATCTCCTTATTAGAAGATATTATCTTCTAATTATGACTTAATATCTTCTAATTAGGAGATAGTATCTCCTACTTAAGACTTAGTATCCCCTAATTAGGAGATACTATCTCTCAAAAATATTACAGACTGTGGCACTAGGATGCTTCCATTTAAACCAACACCAATGAAGCATATCTAGATAAACATCAAATCTAGAACCGTGAAAGCCACGTTAACCCTTTCCCTCATACAGACGCTTTCTGACGCCTCTGCAGCAGACGGCCTTTTGAAAACATAGTGACAAAAGAAGAAAATGCTCAAAACGAGCAATTTCTCCTTTTGTCACAATGTTTTAGTCATAGGTTATCCATTCAATTATAGAGATTTTCTATGTTTTAACAAAATATGTTCAAAGTCGACGTATGAGGGAAAAGGTTAAAAGACCAATCGTGGTGTCATTGTTTAATCCTCAAGTTCATTTAAGTCCGTGCATAGGATTGATCGATTTGTTTTTTGACCCCAGCCCGCCGGTCGTAATGCTCACCCCGCAACGCCGGGCGCTGAGGAGGGCAGCCATTACTACCATGTTTAAAGACTTCCGTGCATAGATAAACGGTACACGCTGGTTATCCAGATATACGCTGTTGACATAATTGAGCCGTCCCGCGAGATACCCAACATTGTGGACTCTGCTTTTAGCATCGACCCGGTTCAGCCTAAGTATGCCGCGTAGGCTAACCCGGATAGACACTTTTCGCCTCCAGTGGATTTTCTGTTTCAGGAATCATTACTCTATACCATTATCCCCCTAAGACGGAATGTGTCGGCCCGGATTAGCCTGCGCGAACTGCGCAGGCTGATCTGGATCGATACATTACGCAGATTCTACTATGTTGGTTTTCTCGCAGGATGGCTTAATTATAACATACACAAGCTAGTTTTAAGATTCTGTCATATTTGATAGTTTCTGATAGCACTTTGATATGAACTTACACGGTTCAGAAATGCCAACTTTATCTTTTCTCACGCATTTATGGTTAACCCTTTCCCACATCTAATCTGCAGCAGACGACTTTGAAAACATTAAGTAAAAAATGGGGAATCTTTATGAACAAAGGAACTATAATTGAATGGAGTTGGAAACATTGTGGCAACAGGAGAAATTTCTCATTATGAGAATTTTCTCATTTTGCCACATTATTGGACATGAGTCCAGGAATACTTGCAGACTCAAATATGTTCTCTTACTTTCTGATTGCTCTCAATGACTTATGTAGAAACAAATTGTCAGCAATGACTCCAGTAGACGTTCATTTGTTGGTTTCCCTACACAGTCTAATAAAACTTGTTGCGAAAAGACTTAACAAAGACTGCACTATAGACATTGAAACTGGCCATAATGGTCTCGAAAGTCGTCTGCAGCAGAGGCGTCAGAAAGCGTATACATCGGATATTAACCCGATTAAAGCAAAATACCTAAGATAAAAAAATACGAAAGTTACCTCTGCATCTTCGTCCACTTTGTCATCCTTGATGACGTCTTGTAGTTTGATAAAGTTCTTCCTGAAGTTGGCACCGAGGGTATTCCTTTGAATTTTGTTCCTTCTCTTTGCGATCTTTTTCCATCTAGTTTTAGCTTCCTTTCGCCTCATCTCTGAATTTAAACGGATGTGAAAGAGCACGTGAAGATGAAATAAAATATATTTAAAAAAGTATTATTAATTTTGTGAAAGGAAAGTGTATCGTTCTCACAAATCTATACATAACATATTATTACATATTCAACCCCAATGGGAGGAAAATCCTGCAGTCATATTCAAAGTGGTTCACCAACATAAATCAAATCTATATCTGACGATTGTATGCTTCAATAAGGAAAATCCCCATAAAGCAAAACATAATTCTTTAAGATAGTTGCAATAATTGTTGCACAGGCAGAAATTGCTCGTTTTGTCACACTGTGTTCAAAATGGTCTACTGCAGAGACGTTATAATGTCGTCTGTATCCGAGGAAAGGATAAACGTTCCTGTTCGACAGTCTGCACGGACGTCATTTGTCGTCTGTATCTAAGGAAAGGGTTAAACGTTCCTGGTGGACAGTCTGCATGGACGTCATTTGTCGTCTGTATCTGAGGAAAGGATAAACGTTCCTGTTCGACAGTCTGCACGGACGTCATTTGTCGTCTGTATCTTAGGAAGGGTTAAACGCTCCTGGTGGACAGTCTTCAGGGACGTCATTTGTCGTCTGTATCTTAGGAAGGGTTAAACGTTCCTGGTGGACAGTCTGCAGGGACGTCATTTGTCGTCTGTATCTTAGGAAGGGTTAAACGCTCCTGGTGGACAGTCTGCAGGGACGTCATTTGTCGTCTGTATCTTAGGAAGGGTTAAACGCTCCTGGTGGACAGTCTGCAGGGACGTCATAATGTCGTCTGTATCTTAGGAAGGGTTAAACGTTCCTGGTGGACAGTCTTCAGGGACGTCATTTGTCATGGTGGACAGTAATCCAAACTCATTCAAACCAGACCCTAAACTTCGCTAGCTTGTATATAAATCTGATGACTGCCCTATACAGGTCGTCTCAGATTGACATTTGCGTCAGCCTATCAAATCGTCGCTTACCAAATATACTATGGCCATACATTCATTACGTGTTTATTCACAGAACGGCGGTAATGTTCAAACTTAATGAGAGTATTTCTCTTAAAATTTCTTTCTACATTTTAAATCGGTTGTGTTTATAGTCATCTGCTGCAGATTTCTTGTATGAGGGAAAGGGTTTTAAGAAAAGTGTATGTTTGTTTGACGTTGCAATTTGTGCCGAGACCGGGTAACTTCGTTGGTAGCGATGCAGTCCGTCTTTTCAGGGCTTGTGGGTATAAACTCCAGCTTGACCAACATTATTTCCTTTTTAAGAAAAGTGTATGTTTGTTTGATGTTGCAATTTGTGCCGAGACCGGGTAACTTTGTTGGTAGCGATGCAGTCCGTCTTTCCAGGGCTTGTGGGTTCAAACTCAAGCTTGACCAACATTATTTCCGTTTTAAGAAAAGTGTATGTTTGTTTGACGTCCGACAAGAGCCAATGTGACAAGCATCATTCGTCTCCTACATGTACCCATGGGCTAACAGTCTATGTGTAATAGCAGCCAGTTGATTGGACATACTGTTGTACTGAATACTGATGAGAGACGATACGAAACATACGAGTGTGTGAACTGGCGGCCGTGTTATGGCTTAAATATTCTTGAAAACGGCGTAAAAGTCAAATCAATATCTACACAAACCTTTTCCGTGATCTAACTGAATATGTGTTGAAAGCGGAGTAAAACAACGTTATCCATTGGGCTGGCCCGGGTGAACTATTGAGGTGAATGTCCGATTGTAATACAATATCTGCAGAACTCACGATAAGAGGGGTTTGTATATTCTGAATTCCTCATTTGACCTCCAAAGCTTATGTTGCGAATACTCAAAAGAATTGTCTCACTGAGACCACAACATAAGTCTTAATCATTTCCCACATATAGACGCTTTTCGACGCCTCTGCATCAGAAGGCTTTTGAAAACATTGTGACAAAAGGAGAAATTGCTCAAAACGAGCAATTTTTCCTTTGGCCAAAATGTTTTCAACTCTTTTCATTAATTAAACTGTCATTTACAGAGATTTCTCATAGTTTTACCGAGATGTTTTCAAAGTCGTCTGCTGCACATTTGTTTTTTTTTGGAAAGGGTTAACGAGTGTTAATAGAGATATCATGGAAGCAAGCATGACCTGTCTATTCTTCCACCTCACGTGTGTTAACAGAGATATCATGGAAGCAATCAAGACCTGTCTACTCTTCCTCCTCATGTGTGCTAACATATATATCATGGAAGCAATCAAGACTTGTCTACTAGTCCTCCTCATGAGTGCTAACAGTGATATCATGGAAGCAAGCATGACCTATCTACTAGTCCTCCTCATGAGTGCTAACAGTGATATCATGGAAGCAAGCAAGACCTATCTACTCTTCCCCCTCACGAGTGTTAACAGAGATATCATGGAAGCAATCAAGACCTGTCTACTCTTCCTCCTCATGAGTGTTAACAGAGATATCATGGAAGCAAGCAAGACCTATCTACTCTTCCCCCTCACGAGTGTTAACAGAGATATCATGGAAGCAATCAAGACCTGTCTACTCTTCCTCCTCATGAGTGTTAACAGAGATATCATGGAAGCAAGCAAGACCTATCTACTCTTCCACCTCATGAGTGTTAACAGAGATATCATGGAAGCAAGCAAGACCTGTCTACTCTTCCTCCTCATGAGTGTTAACAGAGATATCATGGAAGCAAGCAAGACCTATCTACTCTTCCACCTCATGAGTGTTAACAGAGATATCATGGAAGCAAGCAAGACCTGTCTACTCTTCCTCCTCATGTGTGCTAACAGAGATATCATGGAAGCAAGCAAGACCTGTCTACTCTTCCTCCTCATGTGTGTTAACAGAGATATCATGGAAGCAAGCAAGACCTGTCTACTCTTCCCCCTCATGAGTGTTAACAGAGATATCATGGAAGCAAGCAAGACCTGTCTACTCTTCCTCCTCATGTGTGCTAACAGTGATATCATGGAAGCAAGCAAGACCTATCTACTCTTCCCCCTCATGCGTGTTAAAAGAGATATCATGGAAGCAAGCATGACCTGTCTACTCTTCCCCCTCATGAGTGTTAACAGAGATATCATGGAAGCAATCAATACCTGTCTACTCTTCCCCCTCATGAGTGCTAACAGAGATATCATGGAAGCAAGCAAGACCTGTCTACTCTTCCCCCTCATGAGTGTTAACAGAGATATCATGGAAGCAAGCAAGACCTGTCTACTCTTCCCCCTCATGAGTGTTAACAGAGATATCAGGGAAGCAAGCAAGACCTGTCTACTCTTCCTCCTCATGTGTGCTAACAGAGATATCATGGAAGCAAGCAAGACCTGTCTACTCTTCCCCCTCATGAGTGTTAACAGAGATATCATGGAAGCAAGCAAGACCTGTCTTCTCTTCCTCCTCATGTGTGCTAAAAGAGATATCATGGAAGCAAGCAAGACCTATCTACTCCTCCTCATGTGTGCTAACAGAGATATCATGGAAGGAAGCAAGACCTGTCTATTCTTCCTCCTCGTGAGTTCTAACAGAGATATCATGGAAGCCAGCAAGACCTGTCTATTCTTCCACCTCACGTGTGTTAACAGAGATATCATAAAAGCAAGCAAGACCTGTCTACTCTTCCTTCTCGTGTGTTCTAACAGAGATCTCATGGAAGCAAGCAAGACCTGTCTAATCTTCCCCCTTATGAGTGCTAACAGAGATATCATGGAAGCAAGCAAGACCTGTCTACTCTTCCCCCTCATGAGTGTTAACAGAGATATCATGGAAGCAAGCAAGACCTGTCTACTCTTCCTCCTCATGTGTGCTAACAGAGATATCATGGAAGCAAGCAAGACCTATCTACTCTTCCCCCTCATGAGTGGTAACAGAGATATCATGGAAGCAAGCAAGACCTGTCTACTCTTCCTCCTCATGTGTGCTAACAGATATATCATGGAAGCAAGCAAGACCTATCTACTCTTCCCCCTCATGAGTGTTAACAGAGATATCATGGAAGCAAGCAAGACCTGTCTACTCTTCCTCTTCATGTGTGCTAACAGAGATATCATGGAAGCAAGCAAGACCTGTCTACTCTTCCCCCTCATGAGTGTTAACAGAGATATCATGGAAGCAAGCAAGACCTGTCTACTCTTCCTCCTCATGAGTGTTAACAGAGATATCATGGAAGCAAGCAAGACCTGTCTACTCTTCCTCCTCATGTGTGCTAACAGAGATATCATGGAAGGAAGCAAGACCTGTCTACTCTTCCACCTCGTGAGTTCTAACAGAGATATCATGGAAGCCAGCAAGACCTGTCTATTCTTCCACCTCACGTGTGTTAACAGAGATATCATAAAAGCAAGCAAGACCTGTCTACTCTTCCTTCTCGTGTGTTCTAACAGAGATCTCATGGAAGCAAGCAAGACCTGTCTACTCTTCCTTCTCGTGAGTGCTAGCAGAGATATCATGGAAGCAAGACCTGTCTACTCTTCCTCATGTGTTCTAACAGATATACCATGGAAGTAATCAAGACCTGTCTACTCTTCCTCCTCATGTATGCTAACAGAGATATCATGGAAGCAAGCAAGACCTATCTACTCTTCATCCTCATGTATGCTAACAGATATATCATGGACACAAGACCTGTCTGCTATTCCTCCTCATGTGTGCTAACAGAGATATCATGGAAGCAAGCAAGACCTAACTACTCTTCCCCCTCATGAGTGTTAACAGAGATATCATGGAAGCAATCAATACCTGTCTACTCTTCCCCCTCATGAGTGTTAACAGAGATATCATGGAAGCAATCAAGACCTGTCTACTCTTCCTCCTCATGAGTGTTAACAGAGATATCATGGAAGCAAGCAAGACCTGTCTACTCTTCCTCCTCATGTGTGCTAACAGAGATATCATGGAAGCAAGCAAGACCCTTCTACTCTTCCCCCTCATGAGTGTTAACAGAGATATCATGGAAGCAAGCAAGACCTGTCTTCTCTTCCTCCTCATGAGTGTTAACAGAGATATCATGGACGCAAGACCTGTCTACTCTTCCTCATGTGTGCTAACAGATATATCATGGAAGCAAGCAAGACCTGTCTACTCTTCCCCCTCATGTGTGCTAATAGAGATATCATGGAAGCAAGCAAGACCTGTCTACTCTTCCTCCTCATGTGTGCTAACAGAGATATCATGGACGCAAGCAAGACCTATCTACTCTTCCTCATGTGTGCTAACAGATATATCATGGAAGCAAGCAAGACCTGTCTACTCTTCCCCCTCATGTGTGCTAATAGAGATATCATGGAAGCAAGCAAGACCTGTCTACTCTTCATCCTCATGTGTGCTAACAGAGATATCATGGAAGCAAGACCTGTCTACTCTTCCTCCTCGTGAGTTCTAACAGAGATATCATGGAAGCAAGACCTATCTACTTTTCCTCCTCGTGAGTTCTAACAGAGATTTCATGGAAGCAAGACATGTCTACTCCTCCTCCTCCTCATGAGTGCTAACAGAGATATTATGGACGCACGACTCTTCCTGTTCAAGTCCTCTGAATTATCTACGCATACCTGCATCCTCGTCCTCGTCCACATTACTCGGTGCATAACTCGACACGGATCCCATGGACACTGAATCTACATCCTGGTCCTTCTGCATGTCCCTTACCATGGCGTAGACCTGTAAAACATGAAACGTATACACCTGCGTTAATCTCATTCACATCACACTAAACTACTTCCTTGTGCGTATTTTAGAGCTGACGACACTGCACAAAAGTTCGTCTAAAATTAAACGCTTTGCATTTAAATATGAACGAGCTGATTATTATTTTACTGACCAATGACATCGCACGTTACGTTCAACGCTCGGTCATCCCTAATTATCTGTCTAGTTTATTTATATGGATTATCTGCCATGTTAATACCTCACGATGTGTAGGTGAACATTTAACTGGTTGTTGCAAAGGTCAATCAGAGAAGACCTATTATAGGCAGTCTTATAAGCTATACGATAGTGATGAAACTGCAACCTTGGTTCATTCAGTTTTCACACCGAGCTCATTAGTAAGGGCTAGATAAAACCAGTCATTTGATTGGTGGATGCGGTCAACAGCCTTCTAACAATTATTCTGCTAGGAAAGCTAATTATCACTTTGCAAACTGGTTTTCTTTATGTTTTGCTTAAAATGTTATTGTCACTTTGCCAACTGGTCTTGCTTAATCTCTGTCCTACATACAAAGAATCAGCGACAGACGAATTTGAAAACATCTCCAAACAAATATGAAAAATCTCTATCAACGAAAGTATGCGTATCAAATACAGTGGCACACAGTGTGGTAAAATGAAACACTGCTCATATTGAGCAAGTTCTTCTTTTACTACAACGTTAAAGAATTCGTCAGCTGAAGATGAGTCCAATAACGGCTGTAAGTGAGAAAATGTTTAGCCACTCAAAGAATGAATAAGATCATAAGAATGCTTACCGCATCATACGATAGCTCTCTTGTTTCTGCCGGGGGGTCGACTACGTTCCCCGCTTCTGGATTCATATGTCGCAAATCAATCTGGTAAAGTGATAAGTAAATAACATATAATTAGCTTAAACATTTCCCATATAGAGTAAGATAGCTCTCTTGTTTCTGCCGGGGGGTGGGGGGGGGGGGGGGGGGGGGGGGGGGGGTCGTGGTCGTCGTTCCCCGTTTTTGGATCCATATGTCGCAAATCAATCTTGTAAAATGATAAGTAAATAACATATAATTAGCTTATCTTTTTTTTATATAAAGTAATATAGCTCCCTTGTTGCTGTCGGGCGTTCATAGTCGTTCCCCGGTTCTGGATTAATATGTCGAAAATAAATCTTGTTAAATTGCATACGATTAGCTTAACATTTTCCCGTATAAAGACATAACTGCAGCATTCGACTTTTATGACATTAAACCAAAGATTCTGACCCGCTTTATCAATTGATTGATTGTGGTTTAACGCCGTTTTCAACACTTTTTACGGCGGCCAATTCACCTACTCATATGGTTTTAAAAGAAAGTATAAATTAACTATTAGAGGTGAAATATTTTGACAAAACGAATACATTGAACATCAGGCAATTATTCTTTGTGCAACAGTGGTGGACGTTAACCAGGAACTGGTCGTCGAGATGTTACCGAAAATGTATGTTGCATGCGGCATTGAATTCCAATCAATTACAAGTTGTCTTGTAAATTTCAAAAACATTAATAACAATGGCATAGATGAGAAAATAAAATGTCATTGATTACATATTTAACATACATTACGCTTCTTCTTGAATAACTCTGTGGAAGCGCAGATGTGCAACAGGGTGGCTATTCTGTGCATCAACATGCAGATGGACTGTACAAACAGAAGTATTCCGAATACGAGTGTAAAGGCAACGCTGATTGGTTCAATTCTCTGACCGGAACTGACGTCCTCACCTTCCGCACACCATAACTTTACAGCCAGACTTCCATCTGTAAATTCATCAAGGTAGTTACTAATTTCACTGAATACAGACAACATAAATGAGTCCGCCCACGAGAAAAGTTACCCCTACCCACATACGGCAATTCGGCAACAGACGACTTTCAAAATTAATTGACAAAAACATGTAAAATCTCAATAAATGAGAGTTTTACTATTAAATAGAGTTGAAAACATTATAGACAAAGGAGATATTTAACCTTTGGCCACAATGTTTTCAAAAGTCCTCTGCTGCTATTGCGTCAACATTCGTCTACAGGTTGGAAGTTTGCGTATCTGAATAGAATAGGTTCAGTTGACCCTCCCTGTCCGTATGCTCAGTAGCATAGGAATCTACAAAAGTTGACAGAATCTTCCATCACTCATGTAAGTAATATGTAAATAGTGTATATCCTAATCAGACAGTGTTTGTGCAATTTAGTACCGTTATCCAAGAGCACGCTCCTTAACATTTTCCCTCATATAGACGCTTTCTAATGCCTCTGTAGCAGACTGCTTTTTGAAAACATAGTGACACAAGATGGAATTGCTCAAAACGAGCAATTTCACCGTTTGCAACAATGTTTTCCACTTTAAGTCATAGGTGTATCCATTCAGTTATAGAGATTTTCTCTTTTTTTGACAAAATACGTCGTCTGCTGCAGGAGTGTCATATGAGGGAAAGGGTACTATGTCCCCTCAACTTAAACTTCAATGTGGTTACCCAAACGACACATGCTTGGCAATCGCCTTAGTTTCACCAATGCAGATACTATTCAAATAGGATAAACCGAGCAATATTTTCCGTTAACCACAATAGTTTCAAATATGCATCAACATGTATTGTAAACCCTATTGTTCAGATAGTTCCAATGTGTTTTAAAAGAAGCCGAAATTAATGGTGTCAACTTTACAGTTTTCAAGCTACAGCGGTAGAGGTTTTTAAATGTCCGACATGACCGTGACATATTTCTAAGAGTTGTCATGCTATAGGCAGGCGACGGGTTTGGTATACGTTAAATTAACAGCAAGTGGTTAACATCCAAACCGTTATACACACCGGTTCCTGTCCGTCGCCCTACTATACTATACCACCGCATACAAATGAGCCGTCCTGCGAGAAAATCAACAATGTCGACTCTGCGTTAAGTATCGACCCGGATCAGACTAAGCATGCCGCGCAGACTAACCGAGACAGCCATGTTTCGCCTCCTGTGGATTTTCTGTTTTAGAAATCATTACGCTATACCTCTAGCTCCCTGAGACGGAATGTGTCGGCCCGGATTAGCCTACGCGGACTGCGCAGGCTGATCTGGGTTGATACTTTACGCAGAGTCCATAATGTTGGTTTTCTCGCGGTACGGCTCAGCGGTAAATGGTCGACAGTGGAAGACAACGGTGCAGTGCGAGTGTGTCAGCCTCTCGTGTCAACCTGAGCGACAAGGAGGGCAGCCGTTGATACCATTTTAAAGTATTTGGTATGACCCGGGCGGGGATCGAACCCACGATATCCCGCACCTGAGTCGGACGCTCTACCATAACACTTCCGAGGCGGTAGCAGACATTGATTGTGAATAAAATATACTGAAAGCTTGTTTCCCTATAGATGAAGAATAAACAAACTGAAATTTGTTTCCTTATAGATAATGAATAAACAAACTGAAAGCTTGTTTCCCTATCGATGATAAATAAACAAACTGAAAGCTTGTTTCCCTATCGATAATATATAAAAAAAACCTGAAAGCTTGTTTCCCTATCGATGATATATACATAAACTGAAAGCTTGTTTCCCTATCGATGATAAATAAATAAACTGAAAGCTTGTTTCCCTATAGATGATAAATAAACAAACTGAAATGTGTTTCCCTATAGATAATGAATAAACAAACTGAAAGCTTGTTTCCCTATCGATGATAAATAAACAAACTGAAAGCTTGTTTCCCTATCGATACTATATAAAAAAAACCTGAAGGCTTGTTTCCCTATCGATGATAAATAAATAAACTGAAAGCTTGTTTCCCTATCGATGATAAATAAATAAACTGAAAGCTTGTTTCCCTATCGATGATAAATAAACAAACTGAAAGCTTGTTTCCCTATCGATACTATATAAAAAAAACCTGAAAGCTTGTTTCCCTATCGATGATAAATAAATAAACTGAAAGCTTGTTTCCCTATCGATGATAAATAAATAAACTTAAAGCTTGTTTCCCTATCGATGATAAATAAATAAACTGAAAGCTTGTTTCCCTATATATATCAATGATGAATAAATAAACTGAAAGCTTGTTTCCCTATCAATGATAAATAAATAAACTGAAAGCTTGTTTCTCGAACCCACAACATCCCGCACCTGAGTCGGACGCTCTACCATAACACTTCCGAGGCAGTAGCAGATATTGATTGTGAATAAAATATACTGAAAGCTTGTTTCCCTATCGATGATATATAAATAAACTGAAAGCTTGTTTCCCTATCGATGATAAATAAATAAACTGAAAGCTTGTTTCCCTATAGATGATGAATAAACAAACTGAAATTTGTTTCCCTATAGATAATGAATAAACAAACTGAAAGCTTGTTTCCCTATCGATGATAAATAAACAAACTGAAAGCTTGTTTCCCTATCGATAATATATATAAAAAAAACTGAAAGCTTGTTTCCCTATCGATGATAAATAAATAAACTGAAAGCTTGTTTCCCTATATATATCAATGATGAATAAATAAACTGAAAGCTTGTTTCCCTATCAATGATAAATAAATGAACTGAAAGCTTGTTTCCCTATATATATCAGTGATGAATAAATAAACTGAAAGCTTGTTTCCCTATAGATGATAAATAAATACACTGAAAGCTTGTTTCCCTATCAATGATGAATAAATAAACTGAAAACTTGTTTCCCTATCGATGATAAATAAATAAACTGAAAGCTTGTTTCCCTATCGATGATGAATAAATAAACTGAAAGCTTGTTTCCCTAACGATGATGAATAAATAAACTAAAAGCTTGTTTCCCTATCATTGATTAATAAATAAACTGAAAGCTTGTTTCCCTATCGATGATGAATAAATAAACTGAAAGCTTGTTTCCCTATCGATGATGAATAAATAAACTGAAAGCTTGTTTCCCTATCAATGATGAATAAATAAACTGAAAGCTTGTTTCCCTATCGATGATGAATAAATAAACTGAAAGCTTGTTTCCCTATCAATGCTGAATAAATAAACTGAAAGCTTGTTTCCCTATCGATGATAAATAAATAAACTGAAAGCTTGTTTCCCTATCGATGATAAATAAATAAACTGAAAGCTTGTTTCCCTATCGATGATAAATAAATAAACTGAAAGCTTGTTTCCCTATCGATGATAAATAAATAAACTGAAAGCTTGTTTCCCTATCGATGATGAATAAATAAACTGAAAGCTTGTTTCCCTATCGATGATGAATAAATAAACTGAAAGCTTGTTTCCCTATCGATGATAAATAAATAAACTGAAAGCTTGTTTCCCTATCGATGATAAATAAATAAACTGAAAGCTTGTTTCCCTATCGATGATGAATAAATAAACTGAAAGCTTGTTTCCCTATCGATGATAAATAAATAAATTGAAAGCTTGTTTCCCTATCGATGATGAATAAATAAACTGAAAGCTTGTTTCCCTATCGATGATGAGTAAATAAACTGAAAGCTTGTTTCCCTATCGATGATAAATAAATAAACTGAAAGCTTGTTTCCCTATCGATGATAAATAAATAAACTGAAAGCTTGTTTCCCTATCGATGATGAATAAATAAACTGAAAGCTTGTTTCCCTATCGATGATGAGTAAATAAACTGAAAGCTTGTTTCCCTATCGATGATAGATAAATAAACTGAAAGCTTGTTTCCCTATCGATGATAAATAAATAAACTGAAAGCTTGTTTCCCTATCGATGATAAATAAATAAACTGAAAGCTTGTTTCCCTATCGATGATAAATAAATAAACTGAAAGCTTGTTTCCCTATCGATGATAAATAAATAAACTGAAAGCTTGTTTCCCTATCGATGATAAATAAATAAACTGAAAGCTTGTTTCCCTATCGATGATGAATAAATAAACTGAAAGCTTGTTTCCCTATCGATGATGAATAAATAAACTGAAAGCCTTGTTTCCCTATCAATGATAAATAAATAAACTGAAAGCTTGTTTCCCTATCAATGATGAATAAATAAACTGAAAGCTTGTTTCCCTATCGATGATAAATAAATAAACTGAAAGCTTGTTTCCCTATCGATGATAAATAAATAAACTGAAAGCTTGTTTCCCAATCGATGATGAATAAATAAACTGAAAGCTTGTTTCCCTATCGATGATAAATAAATAAACTGAAAGCTTGTTTCCCTATCGATGATGAATAAATAAACTGAAAGCCTTGTTTCCCTATCAATGATAAATAAATAAACTGAAAGCTTGTTTCCCTATCGATGATAAATAAATAAACTGAAAGCTTGTTTCCCTATCGATGATGAATAAATAAACTGAAAGCTTGTTTCCCTATCAATGATGAATAAATAAACTGAAAGCTTGTTTCCCTATAGATGATGAATAAACAAACTGAAAGCTTGTTTCCCTATCGATGATAGATAACATAAACTGAAAGCTTGTTTCCCTATCGATGATGAATAAGTAAACTAAAAGCTTGTTTCCCTGCATAACTGCTTGTTTACCATACCCCTTATGCTGACGACTTTTGAAAACTTTGTGAGAGAAGAGAAAAATGTCCCAAATGAAAATTGTTAGATAATTTTACAAAGTATTAAACTCTGTACCAAGATTACACATTCACCACTACTGATAGATATTACATAATATTCTTATTGTTCAGTTAACCGCTGGTAACTAAATTATAAATAAAAAATAAATGCGACAGGATAAATAGAATAATAAGGCGGAGTAATTTATCGGGTGAGCCGAAGGCGAATCCGATAAATTACGGTGCCGAGCCAGATAAACTTTCTCAATCCACGGCACTAACTTATTATTCTATTTATCCTGTCGCATTTACCAGACTCTACCAGACTTTGTTTAGTGATACCCTAATGCTACACTTACCACTAGCGACGACCTGCTGTAGCGCAAAGACGATGATAATGAAGAGAGAGTTGATCAGGATGAATATAAGGCAGACTTTGTTCCTCAACTCCGTTAATTTGTCTTTCATCTCCTTCTCTTTTTCAGGGTTAGACTCTATCGGTTTTAGATACTCGTCAATCAGTTCATCCCAGAACTTCACTTCGTCCTCGGGTATTACATCTTGTCTGAAATGCATGATGTCCTTATCTTCTTCCATCCAATAAGGATTCACCATTGGATCACGTGACACTTGTACGTCATCAAAAATAGGGTTTTCTGAAATTTAGATATTTATAGAAATATATGTCGTTTTGATAGTTAGAGGTTCTCATTTAACGTTTGGCAATAATACAATTGCTAACCTGACTATAAGACAGGCTAATATCACTTTGGAAGTTCAAATTTCATAGAAATAGTCATTATATATCTTTTAAAGTTTCTTTTCCTCAGTTAAATAATTATAGTCATAGTTCACTTTGATTGCAGCACAAATGTGTGTATGTACTGTGTTGGAAAATTTAAAAAAATACTTTCCTTTCAATCACGCAAAAGCTCCAACCATTAAACTTATATAGCTATGCATTTTTTGAAATCCCCTTTCTAATTGAATAAATGACAAACAACTCATAGACATTTTAACTAATCGGTACATGTATATATTACGTTATACATCATAATGAAAGTCGCAAGAATATATGTAATGTAAGACGTGTATATTCTACACTTGAATGATTATCATTTTGTTTTAAAGTCAGTCACCTGTTTTAAAAGTTTCTCCAAAACAATTAACAATGCTTAAACCCTCAATTGAGAACTCAGATCAGGATGTTTTATATATATTTTTGTTTTTATTAAATATTTTAATACATTTAATTCATACATATACTTATTACATTTTTGTTCTTAATTGTCCACTCTTTTATAACCATGACTTATTAATACAATGAGCGGTTTTACATGGTCCGTGTTACAGACGACCTCTGCAGAAGACCTCTGCAGAAGACGACTTTTGAAAAAAACATTTTTTGAAAGCAAAATATATTATAATCATGTCAAACCATCCTTCAACGGTTTTCACGATAACGTCTACATTTTCATTATACATGTTATAAATCAACCACTAGAGAGCAGGATCTTATTTCTTCGCATTATAGTCGTACCAGAATCATCGAAGCCCTCCTCCCCTGTCCCTGGGACGTCAATGACACATCGAGGGCTTGGCGTGAAACGGTTGTAACTTAAAACCTATTTTGAAAACCCTGGTCTAGGGGCAATTTGGACCCTTTTGTAAACAATGCAAATTTAGGTTCCATTGCTCAGAACGAGCAATGGCACCTTCATTTCAATTGTTTACCAAGAAAAATGATTTAACGCTTATAAAGACTTTATGGCGAGGTGATTAACCTTGGTAAAACATTAACAATTTCTGTTTCAACCGTTTCATATTAAGTGAGTAATGTGATCGTTAATACTAGCCTTGCCAACACACTCGACGTCTCTGCAGCACATGACTTATATAAACAATTATGGCAAAAGGAGAAATTGTTCATATTGAGCAATTTCCTCTCTTAGCAAAATGATTTCAACTCTATTAAAAGATTAAACTCTTTTAGATTAAACTCTATTAACAGATTAAAGTATATTAAAAGATTAAAGTCTATTAAAAGATTAAAGTCTATTAAAAGATTAAAGTATATTAAAAGAAGATTAAAGTCTATTGAAAGATTAAACTCTAATAATGTAAAAATGTCACGATCTCGCGTGACGTTGCCAACTTTATGAAATGTAACCCACCTCTACTTCCCCCATCCAGTACGTTCTTCAAATCAGAAAACTTGATAGCTGTGGCTTCTTCTCCCATCATCATTGGCGTTCTAGGTCTTGAGAATTGGCCAAACGGGGAACCAGCCCGGGGCACGGATGAGCCCCGGCTGCTGCCAAACGGGGAACCAGTCCGGGGCACGAGTGAGGCCCGGCTGCTGCCAAACTCACTGAGTTGGATTATGTTTTGCTCAATCCCTTCCAGACGGTCCAGAATGGTTCTCAACCGTTTGTCCTCCATCTCGGCCTGGTTGTTACTGCTGCCTCCAAAACAGTTGGCGAAGAAACCCATGGCTCCACGTAGCTTCTTTTGTGTCTCTGATTCTTCTTCTTTTTCAGCTGTGAACAATTCAAGTCATAACTATTTGTTTAATCTTGTTTGAAATTGACGTTTGTCATTTTTCAATTAAGTGTTATTGAGGTACATGTAGACAGGAAAAATATACATGCCGATGTGTGTCTATCATCCCCTTTGGGACTTGTCCACACCTTCGGTGCAAGTACTAGGGAATTATCCGGGAAGTTTATATAAAGGATTCAGGACTTTGTGCAATACATGTTGGAAGCTTTTCTATGAATTTTTGTTCCCTGTATGAAGAAAATAATTTGTACATAAATCAGTTAAATCCATGATAATCCACCAGTAGATATGCGAGTCGACACTGATATAATTTCGTACTTTACTAAAGTTGTATAAACCGTCTTACCCATTATCGTGTTATCACCACTTCCCCTCCATGCGAACTATTAGCAATTTAGACGCAAAGACGTCATGTTGTATTTAGTTTTCCACGAGGTTATTTCATAATATTACATGCATCAAAAACGGGAATTATATAAAAACAACTCACCAACTGTGACGTTTTCTCTAGTTCCCCATGAAACCACATTTAAATTCCCAAGTGAATAGATCATCAATACCATAGACATGGATGGGATAGCGAGGAAATACAGAAACCCATGGATGATACACCAAAATTCCTGTAACATAAGACGTTTAGTTTGTTAAATCAAGGTTAAATGGGAAAAGGTTCACGTTGACTTTTGTGATCACTGTAGATCCAAATCAGCCTGTGCATCCGCACAGTCTGATTAAGATCTTCACTATTCAATTATTTCCTACATAAGCTTGTTTGAAGCTTCCGTCAACTTGTGTAGAATCTAATAAGACGGGAGAGATCTGGCCGAAAAACTCCACCCAATTACTTACTTTTAAAGTCCATATTGACCAAAATACAACCAATATTATACATATAGATTTCAAATATATAGGATGTAACATGAGTTGTCATTTCATATAAAGTTGTATTAACCACATTTCTCTGACTAGTTTAATATGAAATGACAACGAATATCAGATTCTTTTTATGACGAAACACTGTCAAAAATTGTCCCAACATGTAATAATTAATAAACTTGTAACTAATCAAACACAAACATAGTTCTATGACCGATAACGGTCCCTTTACCTCGTCCATCTACCGTGACGTTTGTGTTTGCCGAATATACGTTCTAAGCCATTGTGTAAACATTTGTGGATAAATACAAAAATAGTGATTCGGTCATGTTATATCACACATGTTACATATAAAGAAATACGTAATGGGAATATAAGATCGGATACAAGCATTGTCATGTGATAAATATACATTTCATATATCAATGTATCATATGAAGCAAGTCTTGTCTACTATTTTGAATGTCCAATAGCACACTTCTCTATTCTCAAAGAATAATCACGAGCAAGTTTAAGCGTCATTTTCGATGATACATTACTATACGTAAAGATATTATTCAGCTACCTCGTCACGTTTCTATTTTGATGGAAACACAATATGTTACATTTGGTCGATCCATTGAAACATACAATCTTTTACGAATGTGCAGCAGTTACTTTTTGGATACACAAGGTGAAAAGAAGAAATTGCTCAAAACAAGCCATTTCTAACGACCTTTTAATACAATGTGACAAACGAAGAAATTGCTCATAATTTCCATAATCATACTTTCATTTGAACATATTTGCCATATTTTCAAAGTCGTCTGCTGAATATTTGCTGTATGTGTGAATGTCCACATACATGTACATCAAATTTGCAGCAGATATAATAGAACATATCTAGGCTAAAAAGGAGAAATATAAAAGTATAATTATGATTTAGGGTTGAAAACATTGTCTGTATGTGGAAAAGGGTTAATGTTCGAGGGTTATAAATACCTGTGGGTGTATAAAGGCTGCCACAACAAACACGCCAGCCACAAAGATGATGAACATGGTAGTGATCGAACACGCTCCGTACTGAGCAGCCTGCTGCAGGAGTCCGACAATGACTATCATCATCACGAGGCTGTACAACGTTGACAGAACCGCCGAATACAGCAACTGGAATGTAGATGGTGTTGATTTTGTTGTACTAGGGTTTTACGCCGTTTACCACATTATTTGAGTTACATCAAGACGACAGTTCACTTATTCATGATCCCTGGGTTAACAAACCAGTACTAGGCTAGGAAATGTGAATTGCCAAATGACTCTTCACCATGACCGTTGCGACTGAGGATCGAACTCAGGAAAACAACTGGAGGGTAGAAAGCAGTTTTCAGTCGATGAACAAATTTAGCGAATATTGCAGAATGGACGTTCAATGTATTTAAACCTTTCGTAAATACAGTCAATCTACTAAAGACAACTTCAAAAACATTTTGACAATGATATGGTTTTTCAATGAAACCATCTTCTTCCCTTGTCACTTTATTTTTCTGAAGTCGTTTGCTGTAAATACGTCAAAATATAAAGGGCTTTTTATTTAAAAGAGTTCGTCAAATTATGTAAAGGTTTCTACCAATTGTTTGCCGAATATACAGACTTGCATTATACAAATGTTTCTATTTTCGGATATCATTAAAAGGAACGAAAACCAACATCGGTATGAAAACACGACGTATACATCCTGGATCTTCCCATGAATTGATTGGTTGATTAAATGAGGTTTAATTCCGAGTGTCCAATCATATAACGGCTGGCTGCCCGTTTCAAATTCCGATATGTTGCATGGCTTTCTCAAACCAGTACTCAACCCAAAAGTATATCCACGCAACTCGCTGCTTTGCACATATATATTCCCATTTGTAAAATGAATACAAATTAATGACTAACCTGAGTGTCCGGCTTTGCACAGAAACAAAGCAATACCAAGATAGCTATGGGCACTGCATTGAAAACTAAGGCTATCCAAAGGTCAATCGCCGGATATGCCATGTTGATGGCCCCCAGAATCATCAGGAAAATCGTGCCAGGCGCAAGGATAGAGGATACCATTAACAGTCCCTGAACAAATAAATGTCAACTTGGTTGTCATCATACCATTAAAATGTTGTTATCATACATAATATGTCTAAGAATTTAGAAAAAACAAGTATATACTAGTATATTGACAACTAATTTAAAGTAACGAGTCTGGTATTCCTACTATAAACGTTCTCTGTCGCGTTTTAGTCACACTTGCTCGTCATTTTAATTTTGAAAGAGAAAATCGAATTTGTGTATATTGCTTTATGCAAAAAGATGCCTTAGTTATCGAGGATGAGTTTCATGCCTTTTTTATATTTGAAAAGTTTAAGATCATAAGAGATTTGTATCTAAATACGTGGTTTAATGCTTTACCAAACTTACAGATTTTGTATTGTCTTCTTCAAAAGGAAAATCCATTAGTTATTAAAAATATAGCACTCTATTTTTCAAAGCTTTTTGAAGAAATTTGATTGTGCACATTACTACATTGTAAGTTGAATGTAATATAATATGTATGTATTGTGGGCCGGAGGCCTATTTACGCAAATAAACTATTGTATTGTATCAAAAGTCTATAAAATAATGATGGATGATACTATTAAATGTCCCTGATCTATGACAACTAAGACCATGACAATGTAGTGAAGAATCTGGATTGAGGGATACCATTAAAGCTCCATGAATTAATAACAAGTATTCCAATTACACTACAAGAAGAATTTTGATGCGAAGAATCAAAGACGCCGCGCATGATTTTGAAGCATGACTTAAAGGAAGAAGATGCAGTTCAGTACATTTAATAACCTGTGCAAGCAGACAGGATGTAAATATTTCGAACAAGAAGGCCAAATGTCCCCTTATTTTAAACAAGAAGGCCAGTATGTGCCTATAGTGCTCACCTGGCTACCATAGCCTATATAAAAAGGTTACCAAGAGCAGAAAGGGTCAATATTGACGTAGGGATTAATCGTTTTATATGCTTCGATATATGTGATATTCAGCATGTGAAATTAAGTCGTGAAATGACAAGTTTAGTCCTGAAACCATTTGGTTTACGGTTTGCTTAACATTCACTGCAACCATATTGTGTCATACAAGCTGAAGTTTTAAATCCTCTAACTAGATCCATTAGATAAAAAAAACATAGGTGCTTAAATATTAACATATATTAAGGCGTATTGCCTTTAGTTATATGTTAAGTGTGACACAAGCTTTGGATGGAGAGGGGGAAGTCTGTTCTCCTTCCAGTTTAGCAGAAGTATGATAGCAAAAACGGGAGTATATAAACAAAAAATACGAAGTAATTAACAAATTAAAAGATATTTATGACCAAGATTGAAAATTATGAAAGTTCACATGTATATTCAACATATAGCAAGAATTATTAAGTCTGTTTTGTTTGTTTGTAATGTCACTTTAATCGTTTTGATCATGCCAGTAGAAAACTGAAAAATAAACAAAAGAAAATGGTCAAGTCAGTTCCCCTAGAGCAAAGAGCGAAAACCAGTTATTTTTCCACGCAGAGCTCTAGATAGGGGGAGTTTTTCATATTCTAAAATTATTATTTGACATTCAAATGTTGTGGGTACTCAAAGGAATCGTCTCTTATGATGTTGTTGAGTCATAAGAGAAATATTGTGTGGGAAAGACCTGTTCAACTCCCTCTTATCTAGTCCTCTGCACATGTTCTGTTGTCGTGATATAACTGAATCAATGTGTAAACAAGCGTATTCAAAACACAAACATAAAACAAACAAACATAGCAGACTCAGTCTTTCATTGCCAATGGCAATATTGAGGTATGCACAAATACATATTCAGGAGAGTTAGCTCATCTGAAATCAACACTGTTTGCCTATTGATTGTAAACAATTTCCAAAAGTATTATTACATGAGCAAATGATTCGTCCGAAGTTGAACATGGGAATAATCTACTTTATCGAATTCGACGCGGAAAGAGTAAATTTGACGACCAGTCGTTACCTGGTAGAAGATATAGACCAATGAAATTTCAGGATTTCTCTTTGTCACGTTCTTCCAGTCGGTCAACAGATCCATTATGTTGGCCATTGTGGACGGTGTCCACCTCCGTCTTTGATTAAAGAACTCGTAGAATCCCTCAGGAGCGTAGGTTAGGGCGTCTGAAGCCGCGCAGTACTCCACTCTGTGACCTTGTTGTAATAATAGGGTACATAGCCATCGATCCTCTCCTGTATCAAGATATCCAGAAATGTTATCAATTCATAGATCCGATATGCAAATTAGATGCAGTATTATAGCCAATCAAAATAATCGATATGTTCTGTCCGGTACACTCAATTGACGAACGCGTCAAAAGACCTGTGATGCACGATAATTGGGTAGTTTTCAACGATTAATTGTTGGTTTGTTTGTGATGAATGGCAATGGGAGTGGCGTAAAAACGATATCGGATCTATGAATATTTCAATTGTAAATTTCAATATTCATGTTGTTTTGTTTTCTTCTGGGGTGGTTGGGGGGAGGGCTAAGCCCATATTGAGACGGACAGGAAAGGGGATATCAGTCCCACACCTTTTATATACATCGAGATAAAAAGAGGTATGAAACCAATACCACCCCACCTGCTGGAGTTCAAGATTTGCATTGACTCCAATCATTCAGACCCATTTAACCGGCTTTTACGGTTTACACAAGCTTCAGACAGTGTCTATCTTCATTATTGAGTGGCTTCAAGCCACAACGGCATGTATTTTCTCTGTTACAGATATACGTTTCTTATGTCAGAAATAATATAATATTATACGAGACAATAATTAATAGACTACTGTTTATAGTTTATACATATTTCAGTTTTGACATACGATTCTGTTACCGGTCATCTTTGAATTTGAAGTTGTCAACGTACGAACTACATCTAACTGGTGTTAGCTTATTTTGACATCAGGTCGTATTGGAAAGTCACGGCACGGCACATTGATATTAATGTTTTCGAACAATTGGAAGTTTCAATATATCACTGAATTAGGAGCGAGTTATCTAACCTTGATCATACTGAACGTGATGTCGTGGCTCGGTAGGTGGCGTTGTGTATCTGTTCATGACGTTGTCGTCCATCAATGCCGATCCGCGAAACAAACTGAAGCAGCCTGGACTACACAGTACGCACCCTAGCTTGTCCTCGGCGGCCTTCTGCAGCCAGTGGCTGACTGCATACTCAAACTTCTGGTACCAAACCATCGCACCTAGAATCGGTATAAACCAACGAGTAATAATTGAGCCGTCCCACGAGAAAACCAACATTATGGTCTTTGCGTTATGTATCGATCCAGATCAGCATGCGCAGTACGCGCAGGCTAACCTGGACGACACATTCCGTCTCAGGGGGATAGAAGTATAGAGTAATGATTCCTGAAACAGAAAACCCAAAGGAGGCGAAAAGTGTCTATCCGGGTCGATACTTTACGTAGAATCCACAATGTTGGTTTTATCGCGGGACGGCTCATATTTTGAATGTTTAACCTTTCCGTAACACAGTCGGACTATAACACGTCAGGTACAATTGTAGGCTTATCTAGGAAGTACTCGTGTGTGTTTGGAATTAAGTCGTTGCCTAACTTGAAATTTATTGCCTGCAAAAAACACGTCTTAGCCAATATGATAATTTGTTATTTGAACTGAAGACATAATATCTATTGAATTTTAATGACCATTGGGAAAGGCCGTATCTTCGTTGAGATAACTTGTGGTCATACCCTTGTGTCGTAAAATGAATTATTAAGTTTGTTAAATATGTGTGTCTCTGCATTTCAGCAATTTTCCAGATAACATAGTTTCAAAGCATTCCACTAAAACAACATGTCAGGTTTTCACTTAAAACGTATTTGTGAATAACTTCTGCACAGGGCTGAACGTAACAGGTTAACTGTATCGTACAGCCTTCCAACTTCGTGTTCTATCATAGTTTGCGTCCTTTTATCCCATGACTTTGTAAAAGCAGTCAGTTGAGATGTCTAAAGATTCATTTAGTTCTCGACAATCTAGTTTATGTTTATGCTTATGATCACGAAATTAGGAGACGCGTAGATACATATATGTATTTCAGTTTCAAAAAGCAGTTACTGTTTTTATTATATTCTTTGTTTCCGTGCAAGTACTACGCAAATTTCAACAAGACGGAGTTATATATCAATAGCACTATTCAACACACCGTCTCCAATTGGATGTATTCTTCCACAGGCTGCACCAACATACGGGTTTTTTCTCATTCTATCAACCAATAGCTGAACGGCTCCTGGTTGAAAATCTACGTCACCATCAAGGGCCAATAGAAATGTGTTATCTGCACGCTTTGCTAGTTGCTTCTTCTTGCTGTACTTCTTGAACAGTTGGTAGGCCAAAAAGTAATACATGTACATAACCTGGAAATACATGGGTGTATAGGAAGACACTGTTCCAGGAACTACAATGATTACGTCCCTTGTCTTTTGATAGGCTAATGTATTAACCCTTTCCCTCATACGACAATTCTGCAGCAGACGACTTTGAACATATTTTGTCAAATAATGGAAAATCTCTATAATTGAGTGGATAACCTATGACTAAAAGTGGAAAACATTGTGACAAAAGGAGTAATTGCACGTTTTGTGCAATTTCTTCTTTTGTCACTATGTTCAAAAAGCTGTCTGCTGCAGAGGCGTCAGAAACTGTCTATATGAGGTAAAGGGTTAAACATTAATATAATATATCAAAGGAATGTGAAACAATCATGAACTGACGGTCTAAGCACGTGACCCTTTTCTGCAGAAAACATAACCTATATAAAATATGCCTGTCAAAATTGGCCAACAGGGGAAGTAACTATTGTAGTTCGGGAAACTATGTATCATTGTGTTGCGTCAACTATTATGTAAAATAGAGATTTAGATCAGCATGCACATACACGCACTCTCGTCAGATTTCTCAACACTTGACTCAATGTGGTTTAAGATAATAGGTTCATTAGTGATGTTTTGGTATATAACTCAAAACATTCTCTGAAGTTGTTCGCCCATTATTTCTTTTATCGTTGAATACATACGAGTTTAGTATTCAAATTTACTGTACTTTCAAGATTGAACTACCTATGGCGGAATGTATAGGGGCTTGTGTATGTGTCAATATGCTAATTTATACATAAAAACTATTTATACAAAATACATGCATCAAAGTTATAGTTAATAACCCCTTTCCCGCATGTTGACGTTTTTGTTTTGTTAGGGTTTTACGCCGTTTTCAACTTAAGTACAGTTATATCACGGCGACAGTTGACTTATTCATGATCCCCGGGTAAAGAAACCAGTAATAGGCTAGGAAACGTGCCTTGTCCAAGGACACTCTACCATGACCACAGCGCCGCGACTGGGAATTGAACCCGGTACGTCCGGTTCCAAATCCCCGGCGCTAACCACTAGGCCACGGCAAATTCCTGTTGACGCATTATAATGAGCAAGTACCGCTTAAACCTCAACATTCTCATTTATAAAGGTTTTCTATAAAATATAATGATGATGAACTATTGTTTATAACCATGTATAAAGTTTCTGTTCATTCCTGTGTTTACTCTGTGACGTGTCAAATGTCAGTTGAATCATTTTGTTTTTAATTATATGATGTTGAACGCCGTTTTAAACCATCTTACAGTTATATCACGGCGTGTCCAGTCTATGTTCCCAGTTCTATTCATCCATTTATCCTGACACCATCGAGTCAGACGTAATGCTAACCCCACAATCCTAAACTCCAAGTAGGGAAAGCCATTACTACCTTGCTGCCGAGAATCAAACCCGCAACATCTCGCACCTGAGCCAGACGCTATAACAATACACCATGAAGGCGATGTCAGTTTTATAAGAAAAAAATGTTGGCGTTTCAAACCTGACTCCATCTTTTCCTATGACGGATAACAAACTTGTCCTTTAAATGTGCAATCAGTTGGTTACCTCCGGGCATAGTCCAGACCAGACGGCCCCCGTATGGAGTCGGGATCTTTATAGGGTCAGGGAGTTTGAAATTCACACCGTGGACTGAGCTGGAAAAGAAATAAATTGTTAGTTTGCTTGTTAAAAAGGTTATACCAATGTCAACAGTATTTAAATGATATAAGGACGTTTTTATGCGTTAATTACCAGTACTTCGGGTGGACTGATCCTGACATCAGCGCTTCATTACAAAGGCTATCCCGGAAACCCTGAGCGCCAAGGAGGGAAACTACTACTACCACTGTTAAAATTGTTTGGTATGACCCAACTGGGTAAGATATATGGGGTCTGGGGGGGGGGGGGGGGTGGAGAAATAAAATATAAAGACCAGAGCTTTGGATAAGGGGCGTTTCGCATGTTTCGCATGTTCTAACATCCTTATTTGACCCTATAACCCTATGTTTGGGTACTTAAAATAATCGTCTCAATGCGGGTTTGTTGCATAATGAGAGAGGAAAATAGCTGTATACCCTCCTTATCTGAACCTTCGTATAGAAAACGGATAATTGGCGTTTTATGCAGCAATATTTTCTGTTTCTACTTCTTTCTAGTTCGACTTTTAATAAACATGTAAGGTCAGCGTTTACTGTGAAGTTATAATATAACGTGTGTTGAAAAAATACTTGGCTATGCATCCATGCTTAGACTACTAAGACTAATTGACATAACGTGCAGAGCCAGATCAGATGGTTAGAATGCTTTTGCTGATCTGGATCTAAACTGGTCGCAAATCACCTACGGCTGGTATTCGCAGAGCGCTGCTCATATATATATACATTTCGACAATATTTGAAAAGCATGTCAATAAATGTAGCCCAGCTGAAAAATTCAGACCTGACCAGGGCTATAACTCGGAACCTTTCGTCCCGGAGAGGAACACTCTCCGACGTCGCTATAAAAGCTAGCTCCATACTAAGGCAGACCACTCTACTACATACTCCCCCTCCACGTAAAGACTTGTCCTCGAATCATTCAATCTACAACAACTACTACTCTATCTAATATCACTGCGGGTAATTAACGGTGGGCTCCAATGTAACCCAGCTGAAAGAGTCCGACCCGGCCAGGACCTGTCGTCCCGATGACGAACACACTACGATGACGAACACACTACGATGACGAACACACTACGATGACGAACACACTACGATGACGAACACACTACGATGACGAACACACTACGAGGACGCTATAAAAGCTATCTCCATAGCAAGGCAGTATAAGTATCCCCGTATACAAACATATAGCTTTATATTGTATACCACTCTACTACATATAAAGAAGATATAAAAGGTACGTTACCTGGCGGACACCTTGACATTTCTAATCAACATTGTCACGTACTCATTGACTGTAAAATCGTACTTGTCAGATTTGTGCTTCTCAAAGGCGTCGTCAAAGAAAATGTGGGCTGAAATAGATAGGAAAATGCAGTTAAACCTTTGTATAAAGACCATCCAAGGAAATGCAACAATCTGGTCTTTGTTCACAATATGTCATTATTTGCAGGGTCAATTTTTTGGAGAAAATTAGTTATTGGGAAATCAAAATTGCCATTGCTTTAGACATGGATTTGATTTCTCAATGGATTTTCCAAGGTTGTCGTTAGCACGGGTTTGACTGTAATGGTAAATAGTTCACTCGAATTAAATGTTGGCAGACAATGATAGAAAAAGGGACAATTTCCTGCTAGAAATTCCACCGTTAAAATAAAGATGTAAGGACATGATATCAGGAGGTTATACAATACAAACTTTCGCGAAATAGGAGGCGTCTGAAATTCCGAAGTAAGGATTGTTTTCGAGTTTTTCGGATTTGTTTGCTTAAATTGGGGTTTAGCCCTTTCCCTTATATAGACGCTATCTGACGCCACTGCAGCAGACGGCTTTTTGAAAACATAGTGACGAAATAAGAAATTGCACAAAACGTGCAATTTCTCCTTTTGCCACAATGTTTTCCATAGTTTATCCATTCAATTATGGAGATTTTCTATTTTTTTACCAAATATGTTCAAAGTCGTCTGTTGCAGAATTGTTGTATGGGGGAAAGGGTTAGTCTGTTTTTCAACCTGATTTCAGTTACACCACGACGAGAGTTAACTTATTCATGATCTCCGAGTAAACAAAGCAGTACTAGGCTAGGCAATGTGCCTTGTCCAGGGACGGTCCAACATGGCTGCCGCGACTGGGGATTAAACCAAGAACTTAGGGTCCACATTCCCAACGCTAACCACTCGGCCATGGCGGATTCCGCGGATGTTGAAATACACAATTGTAACGTTTTTGCTTGCCATTCATTAGGTTTGGCAGGTTTCTGATTGATTGATTGATTGATTGATTGATTGATTGATTGGCGTTATTTCTTTCGGAAATTCTTTCAATGGCAATATTGAGGTTTTTACAAACAATACATATTCGGTTGAGTCAGCTCCTAGCGAGCATGTGCTAGAATTGAAATAGATCTCATTTTGAGTGATATACCGGCTCTTATATCACGATGTGTCGTTCAGGTGTGTATAAATTAATCACTCAGGCCATTAGGCTTTCGTGATTACTTACTACACACCTGAACTCCCAATCGTGATATACGAGCCGGTATATCACTTAAAATGAGATCTATTTCCTATATATACCCGGCTGCCGGCTGCTTGTTCCCCTAAAGCCAACTATATCACGGCTGCTTGTTCCCCTAAAGTCAAATATATCACGGCTGCTTGTTCCCCTAAAGTCAAATATATCACGGCTGTTTGTTCCCCTAAACTCAACTATATCACGGCTGCTTGTTCCCCTAAAGTCAAATATATCACGACTGCTTGTTCCCCTAAAGTCAAATATATCCCGGCTGCTTATTCCTCTAGTGTCAAATATATCACGGCTGCTTGTTCCCCTAAAGTCAAACATATCACGGCTGCTTGTTCCCCTAAAGTCAGATATATCACGGTTGCTTGTTCCCCTAAAGTCAAATATATCACGTCCGTTTGTCCCCTTAAAGTCAGATATATCATTGCTGCTTGTTCCCCTAAAGTCAGATATATCACGTCTGTTTATTCCCCTAAAGTCAAATATATCACGTCTGTTTGTCCCCTTAAAGTCAGATATATCACGGCTGCTTGTTCCCCTAAAGTCATATATATCACGGCTGCTTGTTCCCCGAACCTTGTGTTCCCCGAACTCTCTCACATTGGCAATACACGTAACATTTTTCCGAGGCAACAAGGTACCTTCACTTATAGGATTCTTGTCACATTGACTTATGTAAATCACAAGAAAGAATGAATCTTTCCTTAATGGGCATGCCTCAATCTAAACTATTGAACAAATTGTTAACCATTTCCCACATACAAGAAATCTGCATCAGACGACTTTCAACATATTTTGTAAAAAAATGGGAAACCTGTATAATTGAATTGATAATCAACGACTAAAAGTGGAAAACATTGTTGCAACTTCTTCTTTTGCCATAAAGTTTTCAACATCGTTTGCTTTAGAGGCGTCAGAAAGCGTCTGTATGAGGGAAAGGGTTAATAAGACAAACATACTAGATTGCCCGCTATATAGTAAACCGATTTCCCACATACAACAAATCTGCCTGCAGCATTCGACTTTGATAACATAGTGATAACAATCTGAAAAATCTCCATAAAAGATAGCTTAATTGTTAAATACAATGAAAACATTGTTGCCAAAGCAGAAATTGCTCATTATGAGCAATTTCATCTTTGGCAACAATGTTTTGAAAAGTCGTCTGTTGCTATTGCGTCAAAGTGCGTCTTCAGGTGGGAAAGGGCAACGCTCATCTATGTATACGAATATAAGTATTTATGTTTTATTTGTTTGGTATTTCACGCCGCTTTCCATAATATTCCAGTTATATCAAGGGGATCCCTGGTTAAGTTCCAGTACTTCAGCGAGTCAGTCGTAATGCTTAACACACAACCCTGAGCACCAAGGACGTAAAACCATTACTACCATGTTTGAAGTATTTAGAATGACCCGACCGTGGATAACCCGCGACCTTCCGCACTCTAGGAATTTACCTTCGAATTCATAATAATCCGGATCTCGTCTGTTCACTAAAAACTGTGTGTGTTTCCGTGTGCATTGGTCCTCATCCATCCTGAAACAAAAACATCTCCGCTTATAGTTTGCTCAATGTTAGATTGAATAATTATTTTGAAGGATAGCGTTCATTTCTGACCACCTATAACCTTCGTAGAGCTTATACTCTGCTAATGTGGACGCCTTATTCAACGGAAATATGCCTTATCGAGACCAGAAGTTCATGTCAAAATATAACTTTTAAGAGTGCTTGGCAAACGAGCGCGTCGAAAGCTGTAATTTGATTGATTGATTCAGCTATATGTGCTCGGTGTGCTGGGATAATATAAATACATCCCTGCTATTTGCTGTAATTTGATTGGTTTATTCAGCTATATGTGTATGGTGTGTTGGGATAATATTAATACATCCCTGATATTTTGCTGTAATTTGATTGGTTGATTCGGCTATATGTGTATGGTGTGTTGGGAAAATATCAATACGTTCCTGTTATATGCTGTAATTTGATTGGTTGATTCTGCTATACATGTATGTGCAAGGTGTGTTGGGAAAAATATCAATATGGCCCTGCGTTTAGCTGTAATCTGATTGGTTAGTTCAGCTATAAACGTCCCTGCTATTTATGCAAGACAGATATTGTGTTAATTTTCTTTTGTATACATGTAAATGAAAAACAAGAGATAAATACCTAAAAATAGATTTCAACAGTTGCGTCATCTCGACTTCCGTTTCGTGCCACATGGTGGCGCACATGTAGATAAAGGGCGTGTCGTGTGTGCGATACTTATCCTCCGACAACATGTCTTCACCCTCTTCTACGCCTTCATTTAGGGGCATGTCGCCTAAAATATTGCTACGGTGCTCTTTCTATAGAAATGTATAAAAGTACATTGTGTCGGATGAATAATGCAGGAAACGTCCTAGCATGTTTTCCGCTGTTTTTCTTAAATTGTGTATTAATCTCTTGAACTATGTAGGCGACTTCATATGTACCATCTAAAACTACAATTGCTTACAACGTATATCAAGATCAGCCGGGTATTTTGTCCAGTGTAATATTGATATAGATTGTTCGGTTTTCATCTATCAACATCTAGTGTTGAAAATAATCCAAAAACATTTAAACACTTTTCAAAATCAGGGGTAAAGATTATGTTTACAGATATTCAGTGTTTCTGCGTTACATGTATTTGAATCATCTGTCTTCGCCACATTGATGGCTACACTAGGTAACACTTAACATAATGATACACGCGCAAAGTGTCAACAGGGAAACACACCGTTTAAAGGTCTTTGTGCGTAAATGAACACTGCACATAAATGAATGTGAGCTTACAACAATTAAGGAAATGTTTCACATAAAGATGTGTGGGTCGTGAGAAACTATGTCAATACTTGCAAGATATTTGTGCGTGGTAGTGAAGCCACTTAGTCTGGAGTTCCTTATTACTGCGTAAAGGACTATCTAGGAAGTCGGGAACCAGACAAGGGAAAACCGTCTGAAGTTCCTTCCCCTTATTACTGCGTAACGGACACTCATACAAAGTCGGAAACCAGACTAGGGCAAACATAGAATGCAGTTCCTTCCCCTTAGTACTGCGTACATGACAATCATATCAAGTTTGCGTGGTAGTATAGCCACTAGGGAAAACATAGTCTGGAGTTCTTAACGCTTATTACTGCGTACATGACAATCATAGGAAGTATGCGTGGTAGTAAAGCCACTAGGGAAAACATAGTATGGAGTTCTTAACGCTTATTACTGCGTACATGACAATCATAGGAAGTATGCGTGGTAGTAAAGCCACTAGGGAAAACATAGTCTGCAGCTCATTCCCCATATATCTGCGTACAGGACAATCATAGAAAGTATGCGTGGTAGTAAAGCCACTAGGGAAAACATAGTCTGCAGTTCTTAACGCTTATTACTGCGTACATGGCAATCATAGGAAGTATGAGTGGTAGTAAAGCCACTAGGGAAAACATAGTCTGCAGTTCTTAACGCTTATTACTGCGTACAGGACAATCATAGGAAGTATGCGTGGTAGTAAAGCCACTAGGGAAAACATAGTCTGCAGTTCTTAACGCTTATTACTGCGTACATGACAATCATAAGAAGTATGCGTGGTAGTAAAGCCACTAGGGAAAACATAGTCTGCAGTTCTTAACGCTTATTACTGCGTACATGACAATCATAGGATGTATGCGTGGTAGTAAAGCCACTAGGGAAAACATAGTCTGGAGTTCATTCCCCATATATCTGCGTACAGGACAATCATAGAAAGTATGCGTGGTAGTAAAGCCACTAGGGAAAACATAGTCTGCAGTTCTTAACGCTTATTACTGCGTACAGGACAATCATAGGAAGTATGAGTGGTAGTAAAGCCACTAGGGAAAACATAGTCTGCAATTCCTTCCCCTTACTACTGCGTACAGTATTATCATAGAAAGTATGCGTGGTAGTTAAAGAACTAGGGAAAACATAGTCTGCAGTTCCTTCCCCTTATTACTGCGTACAGTATTATCATAGAAAGTATGCGTGGTAGTTAAAGAACTAGGGAAAACATAGTCTGCAGTTCCTTCCCCTTATTACTGCGTACAGTATTATCATAGTAAGTATGCGTGGTAGTTAAAGAACTAGGGAAAACATAGTCTGCAGTTCCTTCCCCTTATTACTGCGTACAGTATTATCATAGAAAGTATGCGTGGTAGTTAAAGAACTAGGGAAAACATAGTCTGCAGTTCATTCCCCTTATTACTGCGTACAGGACAATCATAGGAAGTGTGCGTGATAGTAAAGCCACTAGGAAAACCTAAAGAATAGAGAAAACCTTCTGCAGTTCCTTCCCCTTATTACTCCGTAAGACAATCATAGGAAGACGGGACCCAGACCAGGACAAAACTAGTCTGCAGTGTCTTCCACGTATTACTGCGTAAAGGACTATCATAGGAAGTATGCGTGGTATTAAAGCCACTAGGGAAAACATAGTCTGCAGCTCATTCCCCATATATCTGCGTACAGGACAATCATAGAAAGTATGCGTGGTAATAAAGCCACTAGGGAACACATAGTCTGCAGTTCCCTCCACGTATTACTGCGTAAAGATATGCGTGGTAGTAAAGCCATTAGGGAAAACATAGTCTGCAGTTCATTCCCATACTGCGTACATGACAATCATAGGAAGTGTGCATGGTAGTAACCTAGTCTGGAGCTCCTTCTCCAGTAAATCCGCTTCGGGCACACATCACATTTATAAAGGTGTACATGTATATATTTGTTAAGCATAAGGGTAAAAGCGTAATGTTTGAGAAAGGGCACAACCATTTCATGAAGGAAAAGAAATGTGAAGAACTGACCACTGAGTCGTTGATTCTGACTTTCTCTTCTCTCCGCCTGTTCAGCAATAAGGACTGGTCAGACAATATTCCACAGTACAAAGGCTGCACGAATAATCTGTTAAAAAATAGTTGTAATAATTGAGCCGTCCCGCGAGAAAAACAACATTATGGCATCTGCGTAATGTATCGACCCGGATCAGCATGCGCAGACTGATCCGGGCCGACACATTCCTTCTCAGGGGGATAGAGGAATAGAGTAATGATTCCGGAAACAGAAAATCCACTGGAGGCGAAAAGTGTCTATCCGGGTCAGCCTGAGCGGCATGCTTAGACTGATCCGGGTCGATATATTACGCAGAGTCCACATTGTTGGTTTTCTCGCGAGACGGCTCATATTTTATTTAAATGCATGTATCTATAACATGAATATAAAGTGTTAATCCATGTTTTTGGGTATAACGCAGTTTTCAACAATTTCTCAGTCATATCACGAGAGCCACTTGAGATCGATTCATGTGTTAAAAGGATTTTTTTAAGAATTCAGTTGAAAACATTGTGCAAAAGGAGAAATTGCTAATTGTATTCGTGATATACCTGAAATAATCTAGGAAACTGCGTAAAAAACCAATGCCAATAATATACAGACTTTGTATTGGTTCTATCAAAACCAATTAATATACACAGTATAGTATACAGGCAAGAAAGCCATGGGAAACAGCACAAAACTAATTATTTTTCAACACATTCCAAGGATATCTTTTAGATATGAGCCGTTCCCCGAGAAAACCAACATTATTGAATCTACATAATGTATCGACCCAGATCAGCCTGTGAAGTTTAATCCGGGCCGACACACACATTCCGTCTCGGGGAGATAGAGATAAACAGTAATGCTTCCTGAAACAGAAAACCCACAGGAGGCGAAAAGTGTCTGTCCGGGTTTAACTGCGCGGCATGTTTAGGCTGATCTGGGTCGACACTTTACACACTGTTGGTTTTCTCGTAATTCGGCTCATATGGCGAAATAAGATTATATTAGGGAATAGATAAATCTGTAAAGATCAATTGCTTGGTTCATTTGTATGCACTGTATGTAACTTTGCATAGATCGCACGGTAGCTAACAATGTTGATCTAATTGAATTACATCTTACTTTTTATGTATATAATATGTAATATGTAATATCTAAGTTGCAAATAAATTGTTTAAAAACGGCGCTAAAACCCAATCAATCAATCTAAAATGATCTACCTTTTCCCACATACAACAAATCTGCAGCAGACAACGTTGAAATTATCTAGGCAAAAGTATGGAAACTCACAATAAACGAATTACAACGATTATTATGTTTAACCCTTTCCCTTATATAGACGTTTTTGACGCCTCTGCAGCAGACGGCTTTTTGAAAACATAGTGACAAAAGAAGAAATTGCACAAAACGTGCAATTTCTCCTTTTGCCACAATGTTTTCCACCTTTTGTCATAGGTTATCCATTCAATTATGGAGATTTTCTATGTTTTGACAAAATACGTTCAAAGTCGTCTGCTGCAGAATTGTCGTATGAGAGAAAGGGTTAACTCCACCACTGCCGAATTTCACAAAGTCGACTCTCCCATGTTGAAAATTGGATCACTCTATATTTCGTCCAACAGGACATTTGGTAAAATGTAATATCTAAGTTGCAAACAATGCCTATTTCAGTAGAGAAGGCCGTTACGAGCTGTTTCAACCGAATCTGCATTGTATGCAAAAAGCATTTAATTGCATTTGGCAGCGAAAGAGTTAACCCTTTCCCTTATAAGATAATTCTGCAGCAGACGACTTTGAACATATTTTTGTCAAAAAATAGAATCTGTGTAATTGAATGGATAACCTATGACTAAAAGTGGAAAACATTGTGGCAAACGGAGAAATTGCTGGTTTTGAGCAATTTCTTCTTTTATCACTATGTTTTCAAAAAGCCGTCTGCTGCAGAGGCGTCAGAAAGCGTCAAAAAAATATGAGGGAGAGGGTTAATAAGTGTAGGGTAATTATATATTATACATTTCGTGCTAGAATCATCTAAAGCTAGTATGATTTGAATAAAAGGTTGTTAGCGAGAAAGTGTCTGTTTGCTTGTGAATACCATTTAATTAAGAAATGTTTGAGATTACCTGTCTGTTGTTTGTGAGTATACTTAGTATAACATGTTGTTTGAGATTACCTGAGTGTCGTTTGTAAACGCTCCTTTCCCGGAAGCCACGTATGAATCGTGACCAATATAAGGGACACGTAACCGATGAATCCTGCGAGAATTGGTATCCACAGCTTATATCCATGACTCAAGGTTCTAAAGTAGGCCGAAAGATCCTCTTTTTCGTTCCACAACGGAAAGGGAAGCCCACAACCAGTACTATCCGTGGTTATCCAGCCAGAGTACATACCAAGGATTATACCAATGGCTGCAGGTGTCGACAGCAGCAAAGGCACGGTCATATCAACGATCTGGGTCATTATCTTGCAGGCCACTTTGCACAACTTGAAACACACACCGCTACAAAGAACGCCGATGGATGCCACAATGAAAGGCAGATGGATGTTACAGCTTCCGAACTCTTTTACGGAGACCAACACTGTGTTACCGAAGCCCGATACCAGCTTTGCTTTTTCGTTATGGTAATACAATGTATCCACACAGTCTGTTCCGGTCTCACAGTGTAAACCGTAAATACCAATCGGTATAACAATGGTTAAACCCATCTTCCAGATACTTGTGAGGAAGGTCAGTTTTGTACGACATTTTCGGATGTTTCTTGTAATCCTTGGTAACCCCGTCGATGTTCTGTTTCCCTGGGTTACGTAATTCTCCCACCAGTATATGCTGGTACACACTGGAGCTGCCAGCATGCAAACAATGTAACCGATGTTTTCAAACTTCTCGTTGAATGCTATCCATAAGTGAAAGCACCAAAGACCTGTAATTGATCAGAAAGATAACAAAACTTAATTGACATATGTTTTCTCCATTGATGTGTTCTTTTCCAACCCTCATCCATATAATCCTTTTTAATGAATATATATAACTGATTGCTGAAAATCACAAAATTAAAGACCGTTATGGTACATGTAGTTCATTCAATTATGCAGACAGAATGCAAATTAATAATATATACACATTTAATAGTTATTCTTATATCTCAATAATTGCGCCGTTCCGCGGGAAAACCAACATTGTGGACTCTGCGTAAAGTATCGACCAGGATCAGTGTAAGCAGGCTGACCCCGACAGACACTTCTAACCGCCTGTTTCAGTCTCATTACTCGATACTTCTATCCCCCTGAGAAAGAATGTGTCGACCCGGATTAGCATGTGCGGTCTGCGTAAGCTGATCTGGGTTGATACAATACGCAGAGTCTCAATTGTTCTACGTTCCCGCATAACTCTCACCTGTCAACAACAAGCGTAATACAAAGAAGAGAGGGACACCAAGTAATGTCCTAAGTAATGAACTTGTAACGTATCATTTATTCGACTGTCAGCTTAATCAAGGTAATCGACATGTTACTTGAAAAGTTATTGCTTTAAACATAAACACCATACTCAGTCATCTCCCTTGATATCGGTCTTCTTCAGGTAACACAAAGTGGATATACAGTTTTCCGGTTTCAGTATTTTAACTCAACTTGGAGATGTCGAGTATCGTATATCTATCCCTCATTCATATCAGACGATTGCTGTCGGACGGGTTCCTATCAGACGGTTACTGTCAGATCATAACTGTCAGACGGTTACTGTCAGACGGTTATTATCAGAAGATTACTGTCAGACGGTTACTGTCAGACGATTACTGTCAGACGATTACTGTCAGACGATTACTGTCAGACGATTACTTTCAGATCATTACTGTCAGACGGTTACTGTCAGACGATTATTGTCAGACGATTACTGTCAGACGATTACTGTCAGACGATTACTGTCAGACGATTACTGTCAGACGATTACTGTCAGACGATTACTTTCAGATAATTAATGTCAGACGGTTACTGTCAGACGGTTACTGTCAGACGATTACTGTCAGACCATTACTGTCAGACGATTACTGTCAGACGATAACTTTCCGACGGTTACTGTCAGACGATTACTGTCAGACGGTTACTGTCAGACGATTACCGTCAGACGATTACTGTCAGACGGTTAATGTCAGACGATTAATGTCAGACGATTAATGTCAGACGATTACTGTCAGACGATTACTGTCAGACGGTTACTGTCAGACGGTTACTGTCAGACGATTAATGTCAGACGATTACTGTCAGACGGTTACTTTCCGACGGTTACTGTCAGACGGTTACTGTCAGACGATTACTGTCAGACGGTTACTGTCAGACGATTAATGTCAGACCATTACTGTCAGACGATTACTGTCAGACGGTTACTGTCAGACGATTTCTGTCAGACGATTACTGTCAGACCATTACTTTCCGACGGTTACTGTCAGACGGTTACTGTCAGACGATTCCTGTCAGACGATTACTTTCTGACAGTTACTGTCAGACGGTTACTGTCAGACGATTACAGTCAGACGGTTACTGTCAGACGATTACTGTCAGACGATTACTGTCAGATCATTACTGTCAGAAGATTACTGTCAGACGATTACTGTCAGACGATTACTGTCAGACGGTTACTGTCAGACGATTACTGTCAGACCATTACTGTCAGACCATTACTGTCAGACGATTACTGTCAGACGGTTACTGTCAGACGGTTACTGTCAGACGGTTACTGTCAGACGATTACTGTCAGACGATTACTGTCAGACGATTACTGTCAGATGATTGATATTGTTTCTGTGAACAACGTGTAACAGTCACATTGGTGACTTAAATAATTACTTAACCCATGTTGACTTGCAAAAGACTTTAGAAGCATCTGCATAAACGGAAATATTGCACATACGTGCAATTTCTCCTTTTACTCGAGTGTTTTCAATTGTAGTCAGTTATCATCAACCTTACTGTGTTCACAGTCGTCTGCTTCTGATATGTCGTATGTGGGAAAGGATTAAAGTTGAATTGGAATTTTCCAATAATATGAAGTTTTCAGAATCGTTTGCCTCTTCGATTATAGCATATGTGCGCAGTCTTACTTTAAATAACGCACAGTAAATGTATCTTTAAAAAACATAAAATTATCCTTACCTATAGCAGCCAATTGTCCAATAACAGCAAAGATCCCGATGACACGTGAACACCCACGTGACAAACCAGGCCGACGACATTGCGTACTAGCTTTCTCTGTCATTGTCTGTTTCAACTTTTCTATGGGATACACGGTGTTTAAGACGCCGGGTATTAAGGCGACGGACAGACAAAACAATACACCAGAGATGGGATCCATATTGGGCACCACAATAAACGCCATAAGGCTTACGCCAACTGAATGGATGGTCTCAATCAGTATTACCTGAAAACATCCAATAGGAAATATTGTTGCAAACGTAACAAATCTACTGAGACAGTCTTTTTCTGTGGACCAACCGGTATACCTTTCAGGTAGTTTGATTATTTATTAATGCTTTAATTTTCAGCAATAACGCTATATAAGGGGGAAAAGAGGGGGGAAGGGGGGGGGGGGGGGGGGGGGGGGGGAGAATAACCAATCTTGTAGCCACTGTTGCTTCATGCCAGACGTACTAATTTATTTAAGTACGCGGGGAACCAGACAGCGAATGATATTGACTTTGATCATCGTCTGATTTTGAAAGACAATGAGACAATGAGGGAATCCGCGGAGACCAAGTAGTCCCCGGGTTCAATCCCCGCTGGTGGTCGTCACATGTCGATCATCATAGATAGATATATGTTATTGACTTAATACAACATAAGAATGATGAAAATAAATTTCATGTACATGACAAATTCACACATTGAAAGGTATCCCCCTTAGGTAAATGATTGCAAATGGCGTAATCGAAACATGAATTGTATTATACTTCGGACATGGTATTTAGAACGAAATGGAATTAATAACTCATAATGAAAATTAAAATGACTTTTATAACTAATCAAACTTACGTAAAGAAATGTTTTACAGTCTGGTGTATTTCTGCCCGCCATTTGGAACGCCAATTTCCAGAAACTTCCAATGAGGGTGAAGAAATGTGGAGCACCTATCATAAGAGTCAACGACCAAATCCACATCACGTTTGTTGTCCCTTTGACATTAGGATAGTCTAGCGTGTTGTTCGCCGATTTCAACACTCTCATTGCTTCGTTGCTGATATCCGGTTGAAACATGTTAGCAGTTATTACGAAAAAGCAAATCTTATTGATCACCGCTGTTCCAAGAATCATTGCAAAAAGGATGATAATGACTATAATCTTTGTTACTATAAATATACGTTCCCAGAATTCGTTGTTCTCTTGACTGAAATTGCTTTTTGATTCTGTGATAAATCTGTCCCATTGTTTCTTTTCCTTCCTGTAAAATATATTCAAGAATTTAATAAATAGGTCTAATTATATGAAAATATACAGAAACAATACCAATTTAAATATACATACATGCGTTTACACACACATACATACACACACTTTCTAGCCTAGTACTGGTTTGTTTACCCAGGGATCATGAATAAGTGAACTGTCGCCGTGATATAACTGAAATAAAACGAAAAGGGGCCGTGTTGCACACTCGTGAAGGCAACAGTAAACAAAATATAAAATCACTAGAACACACTTTTTATGTCAGACGGAGCGGCGCTCTGCAAAATACAATCTTCAAACATTTGCGACCAGTTTATATCTAAAACTGCCAGCTTATCCGCGCAAACCCATTTGGCTATACTCTATTCGTCAATAAGTCAAAGAGAAGGTTTCGGGAAATTTTCATGTAGATCTTTAGCCTGATCGTTCCCCATGTGTAATGGTTGGTTTTCGTAGGACATCGCATATTGAGGGATGTGAAAGCTTAAACGGGACATTGAAATTCACTATTTCTACTCTATTGGAGTAATTATGAATTGATCATTAATAAAGCTTATTATCGTAGACTTTGCGTAAACTATCGACCCGGATTAGCCTAAGCATACCGCGCAGGCTAAACTGGACAGACACTTTTCGCCTCCTGTGGATGTTCTGTTTCAGGAATCATTGCTCTATACCTCTGTCTCTCTGAGATGGAATGTGTCGGCCCGGATAAGCCTGTGAGTCCATAATGTTGGTTTTCTCGTGAAACGGCTCACATATTCGTGCGGTGCAGTGGCAAAAGTATGAAATGAAGTGTGTAACTGCTTGAAATTTACTACGTTTCGCTCAACGTTTCACAATTCCTCGCCTACAATAACAACAACAACTCACGACGTTGTGTAGCGGCCATTTTGGACATATCCAAAACTTCATTTTCTGTTGTTGATTGCATTCACAGAGTGCAGTAAATCAAATGAAAACCCTTTTCATGTCAATACTTGTTAGCTTATTTTAATAATTATCGTTCTTGATTATACTAGTAGTTGCTTGTCCGCTTTACTAAGCTATTATCTTAATTCATTGATCCAATATGCAAATAGGTTGCAGTTATTTAGCCAATCAAAACATTCGAAATGTTCCGCCCGGTACTCTCGATTGCCGAACGCGAGTTCAGCATCACAAACAAAAGAAATGTTATGTATGAGAACCGGGTAGTTTTTATTGATTAATTGTTGGTTTGTTTGTGATGCATGACGATGGGCATGGCTTAAAAAACGAGTGCCGATCTATGTATTGGCACTTACTTACACTTTACTTGAAATAAGTTAGACACTGTACCAATCAGGAAAACATAACCGAAACCATGAAGGGACAAGTACTTACTTTTTCTTGGACTGAGGTCTTGGCTGTGGTGGCCCGGTAGTCTGTGGTTCTATTGATTCAAATCCAACTCTAAATGCCTTCCCGCCATTGGCTGCTAACTTTCCATTGGGGATTTGTTCACTTCCATTCGATCTTCTGTAAGAACAAACATATACATCATAAACCCACTTTTAGCTTAAACCTTTTTTTATTTATTATTGATTGCGAAACTTGCTATCATCAGCATATATAAATCACTCTCGATGTCTGCTTACTGAATACTTAGCCAATACTCGCGCCGTTTGTGTGGGAAAAACTAACACTCAAAACCGACATAGCGGGGTTATACCCTGGACTTCCGGTACACTAACACTCAAAACCGACATAGCGGGGTTATACCCTGGACTTCCGGTACGAGAAAATCTCCATAATTGAATTGATAACCTATTACAAAAAGTGGAAAACATTGTGGCAAAAGGAGAAATTGCACGTTTTGTGCAATTTCTTCTTTTGTCACTATGTTTTCAAAAAGCCGTCTGCTGCAGACACTCGACAACTTCATAACTGTCAGCCACATATCTTTTTTCAGACAAACATAACCTCGATACCAAATAGTTCTTCCATTGCTTTACCGTTACCATTACCAACATTCAGAAGTTTTTTTAGGTCTTTTCAGCAAACATCATTTGAGCCGTCCCGCGAGAAAACCAACATTGTGAACTCTGCGTAAAGTATCGACCCGGATCAGCCTAAGCATGCCGCACAGGCTTACCCAGATAGACACTCTTCGCCTCCTGTTGATTTCTTTACTAAATACCTCTATCCCCCTGTGACGGAATGTGTCGGCCCGGATCAGTATGCGTGGATTGCGCAGACTGATCTGCGTCGATACATGACGCAGAGGTCACAATGTTGGTTTACTCGCGGGACGGCTCATTTGAATTTGTTGTTATTATTGTTGTGAAATTAATATGATAAATGAGCATTTATTCAATAATTGTTCTCTCATTAATAGAAACTTTCCATATTTATAACTAAACGTTTTCAAAGTCGTTTGATGCAGATTTATTTTATATATTTTATATAGGAAATTGAGGATTACGGACACACACCAACGCGTGCATATATGTGATATCTGCGAAGGGGAGAACGATGGAGTAGGTAGGTCTACACACGTGCATACTAGCGTTTTAACTGGTAGCAATCTTGCAGAATATCACATTTGTTCTACCTAACTAGAAGAATGTAGGGAAGCTACTCTAGCATCTTGCTGGATTCTACCGACATATCCTGTTAATAAGCTACATTACAAGACGTTCGTCATGCTGTTATTTCGTTTTTCTATCCATCAAAACAAATCAAAACCCCATATCTGCTTTTCTGCTAGTTTGTCAAATAGCAAAAGACATAACAAAACAAAAAGTCCCATTATGTGAGCCTGCCAATTTGCAAAACAGTTAAACAATATTTTCTTATAAATCTGTATGGAAGCGTCCTAGTGCCACAGTCTGTAATATTTTTGAGAGATATTATCTCCTAATTAGGATATACTAAGTCCTAATTAGGAGATGCTACGTCCTAATTGGGAGATACTAAGTCCTAATTAGGAGATACTAAGTCATAATTAGAAGATACTAAGTCATAATTAGGAGATACTAACTCATAATTAGGAGATACTATGTAATAATTAGAAGAAATTAACTCTTAATTAGGAGATACTATCTCCTAATAAAGAGATACTAAGTCATAAATAGGAGATACTAAGTCATAATTAGAAGATATTATCTCATAATTAGAAGATATTATCTCATAATTAGGAGATAGTATCTCCTAAGTAGGACTAAGTAAATAGTGAATTAGCCCTGAACCTAGTATCTCCTAATTATTACTTATTATCTCCTAATTATGACTTAGTATCTTCTAATTAGGACTTAATATCTCATAATTAGGAGATAGTATCTCCTAATTATGACTTAGTATCTCTTAATTAGGACTTAGTATCTCCTAATTAGGAGCTAATATATCTATAAAATATTACAGACTGTGGCACTTGGAAGCTTCCATAAATCTGTCATTTTAATAACTGTATCAAACTATATACAAACTTCTTTTTGAAAAGACAAATTATTCAAGATCTTAAAGAATTTGCAATTTGCTCTGTCATGCAGCATAACTGGTATAGCGGACATATATATGTTTTATTGAACGCATTTTACTTATTACGAAAAGAACCGCATTTTTTAATCGTGATACAGCTCGCATACACTATCAGTAAAATACCAGCTCAAATACAGAAGTTGCAATCTGATTGGTGTATTGGTTATCAGTAAATTACGTTATACGTACCTCTTTCCCGCATAGAGACGCTTTCTGACGCCTATGCAGCAGTTGACTTTTGAAAACATTGTGACAAAAGAAGAAATTGCTCAAGATGAGCAATTTCTCAATTTGCCACAATGTTTTCAATTTCTTTCAGTTATCATGCCTGCTGTTATAGACATTTTCGATATTTGCGTCTAGAAGTATTCAAATACGTCTGCTGCAGAGTTGATGTATGTGGAAAAGGGTTATCTCTTGCGAGACATACACACACAGTTTGGCCAATCTGCAGCAGATGAATATAGAAAACATTGTGTTAAAAGGAGAAATTGCTCAAAATGAGCCCTTTCTCCTTTTGTCACAATGTTTTCAACTTTGTTCAATAGAAATACACTTTCATTAAAAGATGTTTTCGACATTTTTAACTGGATGATTTCAAATTCTTCTGCTGCAATTGTTGTATATTTCGACTTAACCAGGGTCTTTCAAATAGTACTATTTGAAAGACCCTGACTTTACTGAAAGTATCCTGCTGTTATCGAATTTCACTTTTATTATCCATTCGTAACGCTGATACGATTGTAGTTTAATGCCGTTTACAACATTGTTTTAATCGTATCGCGGGGACAAGTTCAACTAAAGTGTGCTGTCTGGCTTGCTCTAAAACGCATTCTTGCCAGGTAACTGTCTTCTTTCCCACATAATCTATTTAGCACATTGGCGGAAGAGGAATTAGCTCAGTTGGTAGCGACGCGGGCTGTCAATCCAGGAGTTGTGAGTTCGAATCCCAGCTCGGCCAACATGCTTTACGACGTTTGACAAAAGTCACTGTGACATGCGTCATTCGTCTTTCACTGATGGGCTGTTTAACAGTATATGTGGAAAAAGCAGCCAGTTTCTTGGAAAGTATGTTGTGTGGTGTACTGGTGTGGGAAAACCAAGAAACGCATGAGTAGGTGGACTGGTCGCCGTGATATGACTGGAAAATAGCCCTCGTCGTAAGGAACTGATCTATCGCGACTTGGACTATTCTGTATGTAAGAATGCATGTATCAAATGAGGTAGGAGTGATTATATTCGACCTATTCTGTATGTAAGAATGCATGTATCGAATGAGGTAGGGGTGATTATATTGGACAGTCGTAAATATCACCTGCATAGATAAGCAGAAGTATGTTATCCCTTCCCCGCGCTTACTGACGCGTTCTGACACCACTGCAACAGATGATTCATGAACACATTGTTCTCTATTCATCTATTTATAGACATTTTCATATTGCTGCCTTCATCTGTTGCAGGTTCGTTGTATGCGCGAAAGAGTTAAGACGTGTTAATAACTGTGACTCTCCAACCCATCTCTCACATAAATGACTGTGACTCTCTAAGCCATCTCTCACATAAATAACTGTGACTCTCTAACCCATCTCTCACATAAATAACTGTGACTCTCTAACCCATCTCTCACATAAATAATTGACCCTCTAACCCATCTCTCACATAAATAACTTTTATCTAACCCATCTCTCACATAAATAATACGTTGTAGGAACGTTTAAGACCTTTCTTCTAATCGAGTGTCCAGCAATGAAATACGGATAAGTTTGTTGAATAGTTCACTTATTTTTGATCTCGAATTCATGTTTTAGACCGAAATACACGTGTAATGCTAAGAACGACCGTCTCTAGTGAGACACGTGTAATGCTAAGAACGACCGTCTCTAGTGAGACACGTGTAATGCTAAGAACGACCGTCTCTAGTGAGACACGTGTAATGCTAAGAACGACCGTCTCTAGTGAGACACGTGTAATGCTAAGAACGACCGTCTCTAGTGAGACACGTGTAATGCTGAGAACGACCGTCTCTAGTGAGACACGTGTAATGCTAAGAACGACCGTCTCTAGTGAGACAGTTCCGATACCGGGTCGGGTCATACTAAATCTATATCACGGAGTTAGTTTCCTGTGTAAGTTACCAGTAATACTGGTCTATTTATCCTGACACCAGCCAGTCAGTCGTAATGCGAACCCCGCAACCCTGAGTGCAAAGGAAGGCAGCAATTACTACCATTTGTTAGAATTTTTGGTATGACCCGACCGGGGATCGAACCCGCGACCTCCCGCACCCGAGACGGTTCACGGTACGTTCGGAAATGCAGGGATAGCATTACAATTGACGGAATGGTGCCATAATAATGATACCGTTTGTTATGACAATCTACTGGAAAACAACGTGATATGCCTCCATTACTGATACACTAGGCAAAATACATCAAAACGTATACTAGACATTCCCTTAAATGTCATTATCATTTCCCTTTGTCTGTAAATAAAGATGACTTGTCAAGTTTTCATTTAAAGATGACCTATCAAGTTAACATTTAATGATGACTTCATAATAATTTAGTTTAACAACTGATCATAACTTCTTATCTAGAAAAAAAGATACGTTTAAACGGATCTTTTTTTGTTTGATAATCTAAAAATGTCATAATTTGCCATTTAAACCTGATAGAGCTTCCTGTTGACATTCGATTGGTTTAAGGTACGTTCGGAAATGCAGGGATAGCATTACAATTGACGGAATGGTGCCATAATAATGATACCGTTTGTTATGACAATCTACTGGAAAACAACGTGATATGCCTTCATTACTGATACACTAGGCAAAATACATCAAAACGTATGTATACTAGACATTCCCTTAAATGTCATTATCATTTCCCTTTGTCTGTAAATAAAGATGACTTGTCAAGTTTTCATTTAAAGATGACTTCATAATAATTTAGTTTAACAACTGATAATAACTTCTTATCTAGAAAAAAATATACGTTTAAACGGATCTTTTTTTTTTGATAATCTAAAAATGTCATAATTTGCCATTTAAACCTGATAGAGCTGTCTATTGACATTCGATTGGACCCGTTATCTTCTGTTTCCATAGAGCTACTGTTGCATTCGTTGTCCTCAACCTCCGAATCCTTTCCGTCATCGCTGTCGTCATCTTGGTAGGCGGGGTTTACCTGACCCGTTTCTCGATTCAATGCCATGAAGAGGGAAGACCGGGGACCACCAAATAATTTGGCTTTATCGTCAGTACTTTCGCTGGTTCCTGGTTCCTGGAAAAATAAATTCAAACATTCTCTCAGAAAAACAAAACAATAATTCTCGGTGTCACCAATTACAAAAACATTGTAGGGAAAAAAGAGAAAAATCCTCAAAACCAACAGTTTCTTTTTTCTCTGCATCATTTGTAACTTCTAAAACAATTTAAAATAATGTGTTCCAAATTTCTAAATTTTACCAATCACCGATATATTGACTGCAAGACATATTTGCCATCTATTAGATGTTAACATAAATATAAGAACAATTCTACTTAAAGCAGGTCACACCTTTGTTATGACATAATGCGTTACGATACCCTATACAGCAGACGAGTGTTGGAAATGTAACGGGGCTAGATTTAATATACAAGACTTTAAGTATGCGATTTGAACAGTGTTAAAGGGAAAACACTATCCTTTATTTACTCTTAGATAAATTTAATCAATTTCTTTGGTTAAATATGTTGTGCAGATAAAATTCAATCCGCTCCATACGAAAATGAATCTTAGGATAAATTCCTCTCTTTATCGTTACAAATATGAGCCGTCCCGCGAGAAAACCAACATTATAGCCTCTGCGTAATGTATCGACTCAGATCAGCCTGCGCAGTCCGCGCAGACTGATCCGGGCCGACACATTCCGTCTCAGTGGGATAGAGGTATAGACTAGAGTAATGGTTCCTGAAACAGAAAATCCACAGCAGGCGAAACGTGTCTTTCCGGATTAGCCTGCGCTGCATGATTAGGCTGAACCTGATCGATACTTTACGCAATGTTGGTTTTCTTACGGGACGAATCATTTTTACATTCTTTTCTTAACCCTTTTCAACATGCAGACACAATTTGACTCGATGCACGACCGTCCCCGTGGTATATTGGTTACAGAGTCCGCCTTGAGACCAGGACACTACAGTTCGATACCCGGTAGCTCAGTCGGTAGCGAGGCGCACTGTCAATCCAGACGTTGTGAGTTCGAATGCCAGCTCGGCTCACATTCTGTCTGACGTTAGAAAAACGTCAATGCAATAAGAGCCAATTATCTTCCTCAAATGGACTAACAATCTATGTTTAAAAGCAGCAAGGTCTTTTGTCTAAATACTTTCATTGTCGTCAGCAGCAGATGTTTTGTATGTGGGAAAGGCTTTAATAATGTAATAAATTACAATAATCCCCTGTCCGCCGATATTTATCAAATCATATATCGCATTGTCATTCAAGTGGGTTGTGATATAATATCAATTTATACTTTAATGTAAACTGATTTAATTAGAAACACAATGATAGACATGTTTGTATTGCTTTCTGCATATTTACACAACAATCTTCAAAGTGGATGTATGAAAGCCCACGACCGGCACGTTTTCATATATTGCTATCTTAAAGCCTGCGTGGGTTTAAGTTGACGACATTGCTTCCGCCCTCGGAGATCTTACCAAGAATGCCGTCCGTGATCTCATTGAATACGTGCACTGTCTTGGATATATGCACTCTTCACAAGAACCGCGGCTATTCGGTGTCTTAAAACATTTATTTACAGAGAAGATTCAGGTGAGCCTGTGTATCAGCACAGTCGCAGAAAAACATTCACTGTATTCACTGTATGGTTACATGCATGTCAATCTAAGCTTGTGACAAAACACTTTAGCCGTCCCGCGAGAAAACCAACACTGTGAACTCTGCGTAAAGTATCGAGCCGGATCAGCATAAGCATGTCGCGCAGGTTTACCCGGATAGACACTTTTCGCCTCCTGTGGATTTTCTGTTTCGGGAATCTTTACTCTATACCTCTATCCCCCTGAGACGGAATGTGTCGGCCCGGATCAGTCTGCGCGGACTGCGCAGACTGATCTGGGTCGATACATTACGCAGAGGCCATTTTTGTTGGATTTCTCGGGCGGCTCACCTTTAAAGTGTAAGTCAGACTTTCCTTTATATAATCTCGGTGCAAAGCACACATACGACTGTTAATCTTTCCCACATACAATAAAACGGCAGCAGACGACTTTGAAAACCGTTAGGTTAAAATATGGAAAATATCTTTTATCGTTGTGGCAATATATGAGAAATTGCTCATCATGTGCCTTGTTTTTGTTTTGTCTTATTGTTTTTAAAAGTTGTCTGTGTCAGACGCGCCAAAATGAAATAGTTAAATCTATCACTATCGAATTTCACAAAGACAACTCTTCCATGTTGAAAGTTGGACCACACCCTTTTTTCGACCAACAGGAAATTTGATAACATTTATTGTATAGGTGGCAATCAATGCAGATTGCAGGGAAGACAGCCCCAGAGACAGCATTGTTGCAAAAACCCTTAATTGTCTTTGGCAGCGAAAGAGATATTCAACAAATCTGCAGATATATCCAGACTCGGCTTACACACGGATACACACGCTGATCTGCATATTCACTGATTGGTAATTCCCGAAAAACGCTTTTGCCATGGCCTGTCTAATTGTTGTACTTAAGATACGGCTTAAGAGTGGTAGGACCTTGTAACGACTGAGGAGTTATTGTTTACATACACAAATCTGACACTATAAAACTACATATAGTGAATTATTCACATAGTGGTGATGTTGTAGGTTTTTCTGTCAGATAGTGTAGAGAGAATATGTTTTAAGTAATCTAAAAATCCATATGTATACAAGAATTAACAGTTTCAAATTAGCCTAATAGGTTAATTTATAACTTTATATTTGCAGATTGACATGAATATAATGGGTGAGTCGTGTCTTTTGATATGAGCCGTTTCTTGGGAAAACCAATACTGTGTGCGTAAAGTGTCGACCCTGATCAGCTTAAGCATGCCACGCAGGCTAACAAAGACAAATACTTTTCGCCTCCTGTGGAATTTCTGTTTCATGAATCATTATTATATGCCTATATCCCCCTGAGACGGAATATTTCGTCCGGATTAGCCTGCCCAGGCTGATCTGGAAATATATATTACGCAGGTTCCATATTGTTGGTTTTCTCGTGGAACGGCTCATATTTATGTCTCAATTTTCGACTTCAAATCGTCGGAAGAAAGATAAGCAAATTAATTAGCCAAATGAAGGTTTAATGCTAAGAAAAGGGAAGGGAAAATAATGTTCTTAAAATAATGTCGAAATGCTCGTTAAGAACACATTATCTTTTGCTTACGTGTCTTCAAAACCTTTTGACTATATATACGTGTATCTACAAACAAATTGGATCAATTTTTAAAATCGAAAATATGCTCGTACAGAATCTGCATGTACCATAATTTTGTTTAAAACTTTTTGGCCACTTATATCTTCATGAAACAATGGATCAATTCCAAAACGGAGAAAACTTCTCACTTGAAACAAATTGTATCCTTAAATTTGCAACGTAAAACGTCGTTTAAAGCAATTACTGTATACATGTACTTGTTCGTTCACCGTTTCGATAAAGTTGGGAATAAATTGATAAATAAAGCGATCTTGACAACATCCCCTCGAGGTTTCAAAAGGCGTTGTTAAGGAGAGACAAAATGTGACAAAATAACTGATTCCATACTTTACCTCGAGTATAAGCCTATTTAAGCAAACTTTTTCTTCAATAATCAAATTATTCAAAACCTTTTTATCTATTTTTTTAAAAAATTGTATATGTCCAATAATTCACAGATGTCGAACTTTCAAAAGGCGTCATAAAGAAGAGACACAATGTGACAAACTAATTGATTCCATACTTTACCTCAAGTATAAGCCTATTTAAGCAAAAAAAATCTTCAATTATCAAATTCTTTTTAACCTAAATTCATTAATTTTAAACATTGTATATGTCCAATAATTCTCAGATGCGAAGTTTCAAAAGGAGAGACAAAATGTGAATTATTAACATAGTCCATACTTCTCTTCGAGTATAAGACATTTTTATTTCATATTTTTAACAACTGTATATATCCAATAATTCACAGCACGGTAGGAGATTAACAATACTGTTTGACTAACCTTTTCCAAAAACTGTCCACTTCAAGTTACTGAGCTGAGATAACATGTCGTAACGTACATGCGATGATTGTACCTGTGACCCTTTCCCACGTGCAGACGAATTTCTATGCGTCCGCAGCAGGCGGATTTTGAAAAACATTGTGGCAAAAGGAGAAATTGCTCATAATGAGCAACTTCTCCTTTTGCCACAACGTTTTCAAAACTATTAATTGTTATACATTCATTTACATAGGCTTTCTTATATGTTTGTCAAAGTGTTTTCGAAGTCGTCCGCTGTATTGTATGTCGGTGAGGGACGATAACCCTATATCTCATACATGCCGACGTTGGTTGCCGCCAGGGTGGACGACTTCTGCAATCAGTGAGAAATAACAACCACAATTTGAAATGCTTTAGAGGGAGATGTAATTTACACCCCTTTCTCGCAATGCTTTTAATACTGTAACAATAGACCCGGCCGGGTAGCTCAATTGGTAGCGTATCTGACTCGTGATCTGGAGGTCACGGGTTCGATACCCGGTTGCGGCGACATTCTTTCGGGCGATGTTTTCCATTGCCTCTCACCTCTGATCTATGTGAGAAAGTAGTCAGTGGCTTCGGAAGAATGTTGTGTAAGTACTGGTGTGGGAAAGCCAGGAAAACATGGGTAGGTGCACTGACCGCCGTGATATGACCAAAGCTGTTGAAATCGGCGTTAAACTCCAAACAAACAAAACTGTAACAATATCGTACTTCTATTTCTAATCTTCTAGTTGGTACACTTTTTTCAGAGATGGTATTGAAGCAGTACACGCTGTTTAAACAGCGGTTGTGAAATGTATTGAAACTAAAGACTGCCTTCTGATACCATTACAGGACAGTCCATTCACAGTTTACATGTATGCAATGCCATTACAGGGCAGTTATTTCACAGTTAACATGTATGCAATGTCATTACAGGGCAGTTCTTTCACAGTTTACATGTAGGCAATGATATTACTGGGCAGTTCATTCACAGTTTACATGAAGGTAATGCCATTAAAGGAAAGTCCATTCACATATTACATGTAGGCAATGCAAATAAAGGGCAGTTCATTTAGAGTTTACATGTAGGCATTGCTATTTCAGGTCAATTCCTTAATAGTTTACATGTAGGCAATGTCATTAAAGGGCAATTCTTTCACAGTTTTCATGTAGGCAATGACATTAAAGGGCAATTCTTTCACAGTTTACATGTAGGCAATGTCATTAAAGGGCAATTATTTCACAGTTTACATGTGGGCAATGTCATTACTGGGCAGTTCCTTCACTGTTTACATGTAGGCAATGTCATTAAAGGACAGTTCCTTCACAGTTTACATGTAGGCAATGCCATTAAAGGACAGTTCCTTCACAGTTTACATGTAGGCAATGCCATTACAGGACAGTCCTTTCACAGTTTACATGTAGGCAATGCCATTACAGAACAGTCCTTTCACAGTGTACATGTAGGCAATGCCATTACAGGACAGTTCTTTAACAGTTTATATGTATGCAATACCATCACTGGGAAGTTCTTTAACTGTTCACATGTAAGACTGCATTCTTATACCATTACAGGATATTTAATTCATTTACGAGCAATTATCTCCATTTGCCACACAGTTTGCAGCTTTACTTAATAATTATACTTATCTTTGAAGAAGTTTTCAATATTTATCTGCATATATGCTTTGGTAGTAAACAGTAAATGGCATTGGTTAATTGTTGTATGTAGGAACGAGTTAATGACATTAGTTAATTGTTGTATGTAGGAACGAGTTAATGACATTAGTTAATTGTTGTATGTAGGAACGAGTAAATGACATTAGTTAATTGTTGTATGTAGGAAAGAGTAAATGACATTAGTTAATTGTTGTATGTAGGAACGAGTTAATGACATTGGTTAATTGTTGTATGTAGGAAAGAGTAAATGACATTAGTTAATTGTTGTATGTAGGAAAGAGTAAATGACATTGGTTAATTGTTGTATGTAGGAACGAGTTAATGACATTAGTTAATTGTTGTATGTAGGAACGAGTAAATGACATTAGTTAATTGTTGTATGTAGGAACGAGTTAATGACATTAGTTAATTGTTGTATGTAGGAAAGAGTAAATGACATTGGTTAATTGTTGTATGTAGGAACGAGTTAATGACATTAGTTAATTGTTGTATGTAGGAACGAGTTAATGACATTAGTTAATTGTTGTATGTAGGAACGAGTTAATGACATTAGTTAATTGTTGTATGTAGGAAAGAGTAAATGACATTGGTTAATTGTTGTATGTAGGAACGAGTTAATGACATTAGTTAATTGTTGTATGTAGGAAAGAGTAAATGACATTGGTTAATTGTTGTATGTAGGAAAGAGTAAATGACATTAGTTAATTGTTGTATGTAGGAAAGAGTAAATGACATTAGTTAATTGTTGTATGTAGGAAAGAGTAAATGACATTGGTTAATTGTTGTATGTAGGAACGAGTTAATGACATTAGTTAATTGTTGTATGTAGGAAAGAGTTAATGACATTAGTTAATTGTTGTATGTAGGAAAGAGTAAATGACATTGGTTAATTGTTGTATGTAGGAAAGAGTAAATGACATTAGTTAATTGTTGTATGTAGGAAAGAGTAAATGACATTGGTTAATTGTTGTATGTAGGAAAGAGTAAATGACATTAGTTAATTGTTGTATGTAGGAACGAGTTAATGACATTAGTTAATTGTTGTATGTAGGAAAGAGTAAATGACATTAGTTAATTGTTGTATGTAGGAAAGAGTAAATGACATTGGTTAATTGTTGTATGTAGGAACGAGTTAATGACATTAGTTAATTGTTGTATGTAGGAACGAGTTAATGACATTAGTTAATTGTTGTATGTAGGAACGAGTTAATGACATTAGTTAATTGTTGTATGTAGGAACGAGTTAATGACATTAGTTAATTGCTGTATATAGGAAAGAGTAAATGACATTAGTTAATTGTTGTATGTAGGAAAGAGTAAATGACATTGGTTAATTGTTGTATGTAGGAACGAGTTAATGACATTAGTTAATTGTTGTATGTAGGAACGAGTTAATGACATTAGTTAATTGTTGTATGTAGGAAAGAGTAAATGACATTAGTTAATTGTTGTATGTAGGAACGAGTTAATGACATTAGTTAATTGTTGTATGTAGGAAAGAGTAAATGACATTAGTTAATTGTTGTATGTAGGAACGAGTTAATGACATTAGTTAATTGTTGTATGTAGGAAAGAGTAAATGACATTAGTTAATTGTTGTATGTAGGAACGAGTAAATGACATTAGTTAATTGTTGTATGTAGGAAAGAGTAAATGACATTAGTTAATTGTTGTATGTAGGAAAGAGTAAATGACATTGGTTAATTGTTGTATGTAGGAACGAGTTAATGACATTAGTTAATTGTTGTATGTAGGAAAGAGTAAATGACATTAGTTAATTGTTGTATGTAGGAAAGATTAAATGACATTGGTTAATTGTTGTATGTAGGAACGAGTTAATGATATTAGTTAATTGTTGTATGTAGGAAAGAGTAAATGACATTGGTTAATTGTTGTATGTAGGAAAGAGTAAGTGACATTGGTTAATTGTTGTATGTAAAAACTAGTAAATGACATACTTTTGAGTGCCCACAAGATAGAGTTTGCTTTAATAATAAGAGAGATATTATGGGAGAAAGGGCTGAATACCCCTCCTATCTGGACCTCTGTATCACTGCAAAACATTTATTTGTTTGATAGTGAAGATAATAGTTATCAAATGATTCTGCATTCGTTATTAAACCAATCTCATTTACTCGTTCCTACATACATCAATTAATAAATGTAATTTACTCTTTCCTACATACAACAAGACGGATGTTTGATGCAAAGCATCAAAGAGAAGCCGCAATATTTCGTTTCACATGAAGAAATAAGAAAAAAGATCATTTAAATCCACAAACATTAGAACAATTTAATCTGTAGTCAGTAATGCTGATATCGATTATTGAAGATATAAGTTTTATGTAGGATATTTAACCTGGCAGGGTCTGTGTTTTAAGTGAATGAGATAATTTAGAGTTAAGCTGATCATAAAAAGTGACATATAATACTAAAGATAAATGGACAAGAGGTTATGATAAATTTAAATTAGTACCAAAAACAATCAACTATTTGTATTGAACACACGCCCTGTTATGATAATGTTTTATCAAATAATGCTGACACACAGAAAATCTGTTTTTCGTTTGTATCGGTAAGTCATGATAATGGATAAGGGTTTCCCACATAAAACATATCTGCAGTAGACGACTTTGAAATTATCAAGTAAAAAAAAATCTCTATAAATGATCGTATGATAATTGAAAAGTATTGAATTATTGTGGCAAATGCAGATATTGCTCATTATGAGCAATTTCTCCTTTTGCCACAATGATTTCAATGATGTTTACTCTGACAGACTTTAAAATCATCAAGTACAAAACATAGAAAATCTCTATAAATGATAATAAGATAATTGAAAAGAGTTGAAACTATTGTGGCAAATTGAACAATTGAAAATCAAACCTGTTGGATTACAAACGCACAATCTCGAGTTGACGAAACTGATTTGAACTCGTGTCGTCATTAGCATTCAGAAAATCAAGTAAACGTATTTCTATGTACACGTAATCCGAAAGACTGACAATAGCTGCAGCGACTTTTGACAACATTGTGACAAAATGAGAAATTGATCACGAGGAAGTTATCCTTTTGCTACAATGTTTTCTACTTCATGTCCATAAATTATACCTTCATTTAGCAAGATGTTCCAATTTTTACTTAATGTGCTACGTACATGTATAAGGGAAAGGCTTAACATAGGAACTAGTTTCAATTTTTTTGAAAACGTTAAACCAGTGCTTGAAAATTTACTTGAATTTATTTCTCAAACTGTAAATTTACCAGTTGATATAAGAGTTGAAATGCTGTCTACATTCACAGTGATAAGTTAAATACAGTTCAGTTAATCCGATCACACTTTGTTTGTAAGAACCAAAAGATTTCATTTCATTTAAGTATTCTGGATGTTCACATCGCATCCGTGATAAAACATGTTGTTGGCTAGGCAAAATACACCGATATCGTGTTTACCGCGATATTCATGAAATGTGAACTGTTACAGCGAAAAAGAACGAAATTGATCTTGAAACAGATATTTCTGTGGTTTAAATCTTTTCATGTCAATATTTTTTTTTTGCGATGACAATTGTACTCAAAGTTAACTTTGAATCCAGTATGTACTGAACATGAAAGTCAGATTATTAAAAGCAAAGCAAATGAAAATGTATGTGAAATTGCGATAAAAATGAAAATCTATAAATAGACTATAGATGAATGGTACTGTCTTTTATTTTAGCTCTTAACTTGATTCGGGAACCAGAGTCGCTGCGTAGCTGCTTACGACATTTACACACTAGACCAAATTGAGATCGGTTTAAAACGCGTTGGTAAATACGGATTAAATCTAAAACGTGGACTAAATATTAAGATTTAGATTTAGACAAATATCTAAATAGAAAAGTTTAGTGAATACGGGACGAGGCTTCTTCGTCTAATTACTGCTTAATATATCATATAGCATGTAATTTTAAGGAACCAGACTACATTTACAAATTCAATAGAGAGGTTCTCTATTTTACTGTCTAGAGTAGATACAGTATGAATTTCGCTTAAATAAAAATGTACATGCATTCAATTAATATACTGGCCTTTGTCTTTTGTTTTTAATTTGTAAAACTCACACATGTATATAGAGTGTAAAAGGGATGTTTTAAAAGTCATTACCTTAAATTAATGTACTTAGAAAGGACAAAGAGAAATCAAGATATGTGGTCACGCTGGCAGGTCTAAATATTCTCCTTGACCGAAAATTAAAAGCATCTCTACAGGAAGCCGCCTCCTGGCGGCTTCCAACAATTAACCAATGCCATTTTTTAATCAGTAGTTTCATTATAGATCTATTGGTATTTATTACAAGATAATGATCAAGATGTACTAATGTACTTGGCAATAAAATATACATCTTCTGATCAGTGAATTGCTGTTTCATCATCCCATTTTTGAAAGTATAACATGCATGTTATAGTTATCATTATATCACTAATCATTTTAATCAAAAGGAACGTTATCTTGAATAATCATGTGATAATAATGGTGTACAGTGGTTCAGTCACTACATTGAACATGGGTCATTATATTATCGGATTCCCTTTCCTACATACAACAAATCTGCAGAAGAAAAGTAAAAATATATTGAGTAGAGTGGCAAACATTGTTGCAAAAGGAGATGTTTTAAAAAGTCGTCTGATTCAGATGTGTTATATTGCGTTCCTGGGTTGTTAAGGGTTAAGTAACGTTACACACCTTATTACACATCTTATCGGTCAGATATGGTCATTCTTTATTAACCTTTATAAATCAGCATGGTTTAATTCAACTTCCTGTTCCGTTCCGGGATTACCAATATATTTCTTTTATCATAGTGACCTTTCATGGTGAACTCTACTGTCTTTACTCTCTCTACAGTAAACCGGGGTCACTGGTCTCGGCTTAAGTACGCCACTTGAAAACCAATCTCTTTAAAATCATTGGATCTGACGACACCGCATAACAGGTCGTCTAGAATTGACCCTATACACATAAACGTTAATCGGGTCTTTAGTCCAATGACATCGCACGATACAAACAACTACGAATCGGTCGTTATGATAACCGCCCAGTGCTCGGGTCTTTAGTCCAATGACATCGCACGATACAAACAACTGCGAATCAGTCGTTATGATAACCGCCCAGTGCTCGGGTCTTTAGTCCAATGACATCGCACGATACAAACAACTGCGAATCGGTCGTTATGATAACCGCCCAGTGCTCGGGTCTTTAGTCCAATGACATCGCACGATATAAACAACTGAGAATCGGTCGTTATGATAACCGCCCAGTGCTCGGGTCTTTAGTCCAATGGCAACGCACGATACAAACAACTGCGAATCGGTCGTTATGATAACCGCCCAGTCCTGAGCGCCAATGAGGGAAACCCATTACAACCATTTATAAAGTATAAAACCGGCCGGGTATCGAACCTTCGACCAGCCGCAGTCGATAACCTTCGACCAGCCGCAGTCGATGCGGTTCCTAGCTCACTACTGTTAGGTGTTCCATGGATCGAGATACATGTGTGTATCTCGTTGGTAGGAAATACTTTGGAAAATAATGATAGCCAAGCATAAATCAAACAAATAGAATAATTATGCTAAGGTTAGTTTTCCAAGAGCCCTGTTAATTTGTTCTTCTCAATCCAAATATGTTTAACTTATAACTTGAAGACGACAAGCTGCGTTGTACTTTCCAGAAAAGGTATTGTAAATCAGAATAGAAGATAACAATGTGTAATATTTATTACATATATGACCGGCATACTTGAAAATGATTCGGAAATAAATAACACTCTGAAGTTATTGTGTATACATTGCACAACTGCTGCAATATGCCAAGCTCGTGCATAATACAAATATGATAAGCTGCGACAGGCTAAAAGAAATCTTATGGCATATTCATTTTGGAAATGGACATGTAAGTGAAACCTGAAGACCTAGATAGTTATAAATCTTTAGTGTAGGTGGTCGTTCAATGAAGAAGTATTGTGGCATACTAATTTTGGAAATGGACATGGAAGTGAAACCTAAAGACATAGACAGTTATTAATGTTTAGTGTAGGCGGTCGGTCAATGAAGGTTCTTTCTTGATCTCTCGTATTATCTCTCTCCAACTTTATTTTGCTCTCTCCATCTATATCTGTCTGTTTCCGTCTCTCTCTCTCTCTCTCTCTCTCTCTCTCTCTCTCTCTCTCTCTCTCTCTCTCTCTCTCTCTCTCTCTCTCTCTCTCTCTCTCTCTCTCTCTCTCTCTCTCTCTCTCTCTCTCTCTCTCTCTCTCTCTCTCTCTCTCCTCTCTCTCTCTCTCTCTCTTTATCCCTCTCTTTATTCTCTCTCCCCCCCTCTCTCTCTCTCTCTCCCTCCCTCTCTCTCTCTCTCTCTCTCTCTCTTTCTCTCTTTATCCTTCTCTCTCCTTCTCTTTCTCTCTCTCTCTTTCTCCCCCCGCCCTCCAATGCATTATGCCACTGATTTAAGGACAAGGTCATTTTCTAACCCGGAAGACAAATGATAAGCATGGCCACTCTGGATTCACGTGATAACGTGAAACCCGTCATACAATAAATTCAATGAAAATCAATAAACCAATAGATTTAAAATTCTAACCAATATACTCACACTTAAAATGGAAGCAGTTAAATATATATGAGTTTGATCGGAAGCTCAGATAGTAGGAACGTCACGTCCTTTTATTGAAAAAATGTGACGCTCTTGGTAAAGCTGAGATCCTCACTGTCTCGTCTAAGCTTTTGTAATATCTAACATAATGGACACCGTCTTTAACCGCCAGGGCTGATAAGGTAATGTTGGGTCATTCAGATAACCCGACATGCACTTGTTTGAATAGTGTTCACATATTGAATTTTATCGATATCGCGGTAGACATTTTTTACATTTAACTTTTTGTTTAACTTCCACACTTGATAACTTGGGTTGCTTTTCATTTCAATCGCCAAAAGACTGTCAAGTCATATACATGTTGAATACATATCAGATGAATGTAGGACCCTTACGAAAACTTTAGCGTTAAAGCATACAGCATTTGCATCCGCTTAAAAATCAAGATAATTCTGCACAATCGCATTGCTTGATCGAGGTCGCCAACTAGTCTGACATATTTTACCAGATACATGAAGCATGCGTGCAAGATCAGACGTGCGTCTACGGTTGTTACAAGTACTTTGACCTTTCCCTCATACGACAATTCTGCAGCAGACGACTTTGAACATATTTTGTCAAAAAAAAAGGAAAATCTCTTTAATTGAATGGATAACCTATGACTGAAAGTGGTAAACAATTATGGCAAAAGGAGAAATTGCTCTTTTTGAACAATTCCTTCTTTAGTCACAATGTATTCAAAAAGCAGTCTGCTGCAGAGGCGTCTATATTAGGAAAATGATTAAAAGTTTGTTTTATAGGAGCATCGTGAATACTAGAATGTTCTTAAGTCTCTTCCCAATAACAAGGACATTATGCGACATACGCAGCAGGCGACTTTTAAAAACATTCTGACAAAAGGAGAACTTGCGTTCGTTTATTGAGGTTGTTCTTAGTTTTGACCAGATCACTTCAAATGTTTTCTGCAAATTTGTTGTATTTGGGGAAAAAAAAGAGTTAAAATAGCAGCACACGATCAATGGATCAACATTCATCTTGAGAGCAATTTCCTATTTTGTCATACAGTTTAAAAAAAAAAAAATTCTTCAATTTTCTTTTTCAAAATAAAATGTATCTTAACCCCTTCCCTCATATAGACGCTTTCTGACGCCTCTGCAGCAGATGGCTTTTGAAAACATAGTGACAAAAGAAGAAATTGCACAAAACGTGCAATTTCTCCTTTTGCCACAATGTTTTCCACTTTTTGTCATAGGTTATCCATTCAATTATGGAGATTTTCTATGTTTTAACAAAAAACGTTCAAAGTCGTCTGCTGCAGAATTGTCGTATGAGGGAAATAGTTGAAAGTCGCCAGCTACAGCTCTGTCAAAAATAACGTCTCCATATGGGAAAGGGGTCAGAAGTCTCATTAAATTTATGGCATTACTATATACTACTACTTTTTATTATTACTAAATACTTTTTCTTTTTATTGTTACTATATACTATTACTTTTTATTATTACTATATACTATTACTATATAATATTACCATATACTATATAGTATATACTATATACTATATACTATTACTATATACTATTACTATATACTATATACTATGTACTATTACTATACTATATACTATTACTATTTACTACTACTTTGTATTATTACTATATACTATTACTATATAATATTACCATATACTATATACTATATACTATTACTATATACTATGTACTATTACTATATACTATTACTATATACAACTACTTTTTTATTATTACTATATACTATTACTCTTTATTATTACTATATACTATTACTATATAATATTACTATATTACTATATACTATATACTATATACTATATACTATTACTATATACTATTACTATATACTATTACTATATACTATGTACTATTACTATATATTATTACTATTTACTACTACTTTGTATTATTACTATATAATATTACTATATAATATTACCATATACTATATACTATTACTATATACTATGTACTATTACTATATACTATTACTATATACTATTACTATATACAACTACTTTTTATTATTACTATATACTATTACTTTTTATTATTACTATATACTATATACTGTAAACTATTACTATTACTATATACTATATACTATATACTATTACTATATACTATTACTATATACTATTACTATATACTATTACTAAATACTTTTACTTTTTATTATTACTATATACTATTACTTTTTAGTATTACTATATACTATTACTAAATACTTTTACTTTTTATTATTACTATATACTATAACTTTGTATTAGTACTATATACTATTACTTTTACTATATCATCACTAATACTATATTATTACTATTACTATTACTATATACTATATACTTTTACTTTTTACTTTTACTACTTTTTTGATAATTTCACTGTTTGAAAAGTGGTAATTTCACTGTTTGAAAAGTGGTAATTTCACTGTTTGAGGATTTCACTGTTTGAAAAGTGGTAATTTCACTGTTTGAGGATTTCACTGTTTGAAAAAGTGGATTACCAGTTTCTATTTCACTGAGATATCTGTATAATCCATCGATAGGCATAAAATAATACTATTTACTATTTCGTTAAAAAAGTTTTTATTATTTTACCATTAAATATGAAATCGCTACCAACCTATCAATTTCAAAGATAGTAAAATACGTATTCCATAGAGGTCTAGATAAGGAGGAGTAAACTGGTCTTTTCCACAAAATATCTCTTTTATTTCCAAACAAAACTATATGTTGTGGGCACTCATAAGAATTGTCTCAGTGAGACGATACTTTTAAGTAACCACAACATATATTTTAAGGGTCAAATAAGTATTTAAAAAATGAAAAAGTAGGCCTACCCTTATCTAGGAAAATGAGGGAAAATATTCAAATATGGAAAACATGTTTTCATTTTTGCCAAAAAGAATAAATTTATTATAAAAATTTGCTTCTATCTACAATTGTGTACTATAATTCTTCCATTCTACCTATATTTCTTTTTTTCTTCTCTCTCATTCTCAAGTTGTTTTACATTCTTTCGCTTTTTTTGCCCTCTAATCACGATGTGTTATATGTTGCAGAACTGTCATTTATATATACATATATATATATATACATACTAAGCATAAGAATAAAATAGTGTATTGTAATACGGAAGTAGGCCCTACCGATGAAACGCAGAACCAATAGCTTGTCGAGATCGATATCCACTACAAGGAAGGATAGAGGTTTCGCTTTCAATTCTTTGAAAGATAAAGAAGTGGCGTGTCATAGGCTATATCTTAACTTTTTTTTTATCTCGGCCATTCCTTCGTTCCGATGATTCACTAACAGTGTTCGTCGCCAGTCAGCAAATGGGCTTACCGGTCTATTTGGTAAGGCTGCCAGTTATGGTGGAAGAATTGTGTGTGGTGTACTGACGCGATAAAGCCAAGCAGCGCACGTAATGTGAACTGATCGCCGTCGTATAACTGCAATACCGCTGACAATAGGGTTAAACAGCAGTCAAAAAATCGATCAAGTAATCAATTGTTAGCAAGGAAAACACACATATTACCCTTTCTTCTTGTACAATAAATCTACAGATATTGTTTTTGAATAAAATTAAGGAAAGCTATGACATATCATTATTCACCAAATAAAGCCCTCTCTGGGAGTCTCAAAACCCCATTACATAAATATCAAAACCAGTTTGGTTGCTAGTTTAACGCTCAAATATTTGTTACAACGCAGAAACAAAACTATGAAAATGACTTCACGTCGGCGATTTGACGTTATAACGTAAGACACTTTGGGCGCCAAAACCGGCAATCTTGTTTATTTATTATCACTTTTAATAAACTCGTTAACTAAGCTGAATATGACGCTCGCCAAGGCTCGCGGCATATCATCTTAGTAAACTCGTTAAATAAAAGTGATAATTAATAAACACTCATGGAATATCCTCTATAAATAAAAGAGCAATTTTCCAATAGAAGTGAAGGCATGATGTGTAAAAACGAAAAGAATGGTGGTTACCAGTACTTTCAGGGGAATAAGGAGAATATTTTCGACGGCTTCATTAATTGTTTTGATTTTAAATGTAAATGTATGTATAGAGGATATTTCATGAGTGTTTATTATTAATTATCATTGTTATTAAACGCGTTTACTAAGTTTAATTTAAGCAAAAATGTGGCAGTGTCCACACATTAATAGTGACATTTCAAGACGCGTGTAATATCACGCTCTGTGTATCTAGTGTCCCTTTGAACAATATATCTTATCTTCAATACATTTTTATCGAGGATTGCTGTCTTCGGCCAGACCCGAGGTGGCTACATTTTCAACATACTATAGCTTACCCCATGCTTTAATCCTTTCCCTCATATAGACGCTTTCTGACGGCAGACGGCTTTTTGAAAACATAGTGACAAAAGAAGAAATTGCTCAAAACGAGCAATTTCTCCATTTGCCACAATGTTTTCCACTTTAAGTCATACGTTATCCATTCAATTATAGAGATTTTCTATTTTTTTACAAAATATATTCAAAGTCGTCTGCTGCAGAATTGTCGTATGAGGGAAAGGATTAATGTCTATATCCATCTACGAACCTTCTCATTAGACACGTTTCCAGACCGGAAAACACGGATTATTAAGACTAAGAAAACTTTTCACAGAACAACTGAGATTACGGCAAACTTTTAAGTGAGACCGATATTTGTTTCAGCATTGGCTTATCGTTTCGCAACCGATTTTGTAAAAGTTGGTCAACAACTGTCTTAAACAAATGAAAAGAACTCTGGTTGCATCAAATTCGGATAGATTCATTCGCGGATAGTATTTAACTCATACAACACATTTGAAAACATGTAGGCTTGTAAGTAGTATGACTATTGAATAAAATAGAAAACATTTCGACAAAAGTTAAAATCTGCTCATTATTTGTAATTCTCCTTCTGCCAAAATGACTTATAAAATCCATCTGATGCATTAAAAATGTCTGCAAAAGGGATAAGGTTAAAGATGTCTAACTTGAGGGGAAGGTTGTACCTCCTAGATGAAACTAACGTTAAATATCTGTTTGTTCGGGATGTCGAAATAAAATAGTCTGAAACAGTGTTGTGGGTACTTTGGTCTAATAAAATAGTCTGAAACAGTGTTGTGGGTACTTTGGTCTAATGAAAAACAGCGTTAACCCTTACTCTCATATAGACGCTTTCTGACGCTTCTGTAGCAGACGACTTTTTTAAAACATTGTGACAGAACGAGCAATTTCTCCTTTAGTCACAATATTTTCAACTTGATTCAATAGTTAACTAGTCGCCGGGCAGAAGCCCGCGACTTCTATTTTTAATAGGTTTTCGGAAATCACATGGGAGGAGGAGTTATTATTAGAAAAAAAAACAAATTTAAATGTCTTGAACATATTACAATTGCGTTTGTTTAAAAACACTAAGTTATGACACATCTAAAATGAAATAAATATTCCGATGTTTTAAGTATTAGTAGTTTCTTTATTTTGACTCGCATCTCTTTTTTGGGGTTTTTATTTACGAAGACAAAACCGTCCCCCATGAGACTTGCAGCAGACTGTTATGTGTCAATATCAAGTAAAATTCACGTTGAATTCTCCTTTAAAATAGCAATCTTAATTTATTGAATGTTATTTTCATGTTCAAAAAGATGTCTTGATTTGTGAGGAATTCATTTTATAATGTTTATCCATGTATATCTAAAATATGAACTGTTTCTAAGCTAAAACTGTTGATCGCGTGACTCGCGAATACCAACTGCGTAGATCAATCTCCTTTGCAGAGAGCCGCTCTTTACACTCACTTACAAATAGTAAATTATAGGTGATTTAAAATGTTTATTTGGTTCAAAACAAATGAAGAAAAGAACAAACCGAGATAAAACTGGTTTTAATATAAAAATGACTTTGAACGAACACTCTCTGCCTATAAAGAGAGTTTCAAGAACGACACCTCTGCGAAGAAGAATGTAGGTCACGAATCGGGTCTTTCGTACAAAATTATTTCGTCCTTGACAATTTTAAATGTGTCATTAAATTCCCTAAAGGCATATTGCTACCGATCTGCATATTGTTATGCATCATTGACACAAGGGCGCTCATCATAATATAATTTTAAAACATGAGTAGTTTGTTATTTTCATTATTAAAAGGGAAGGAAAGAATTACAATAAATTAACCTGTTGTAGGGCTCAGTTTAGGTTCGAAATTAAGTTTAAATTATAAAACAATTTCAGCTGATATTATATTTCGAAGGTGGTCTTATTTGTAAACATTGGATTACATTTCATCATTTGTTAAGGTATGATATAATTAGGATGCCAAGCTAATATCATTTTGAGAAAAAAAGAAAACTCATGTCTTCAGCGATTTAACCCTTATCTCATTGTTTTAAAAGTAAATTGCTGCAAAGGTGTCCAATGTTGACTTTAATAGGGGAAACATAAAATGACGTGCTACTGCAAATCTTAAATTGTCTGTTTTTTGTGGTTTTATTGATAAATTATAGAATTCAAATATTCTGACAAACATCTTGAAAAGTGTATGTGGAATTCACAAATCTTATAATTATTCCTTAATGAAAGCACTGTATACATACTAAGACTAATGATTGTCAAGATTACTCATTTCCATTACTGTGTATGATCAATAATTAGTTGGCTGTGTGTATGATCAACCTACTTTGGAATGGAGATTGATCATAAACAATGAAAGGCTTCAATTATCATTCACTTCGTTGACAAAACAATGCAAGTTATGACACATTTTCACTTGACCCCGCCCCTGATGTTCCAATATGCCCCTCAGCTGATAACTGTTTATTCAACTACTATAATGTTAGTGTTATGCATAACTGCAGTATGCATTTCCGGCGACATTGATGCGTTGCATCAACTTTCTCTTGTCTTTATATTATAATCATAATTATACGTACTTATATTGACTTTTTATATCTATCTTATTTTTCTTTTGGAGATGAAGTTTCTGGAATGGATGTTTTCGAATGGTACTGCCCATATCTGTCTATTTTGATATTGTCGTTATGAAGTAGAACGATACCAACACAACACGTTTTCCATTTTTTGCTTTTTTTGTATGTTTTTTTTTTTTATTTTTTTATTTTATTTTTTTTTTGGTTTTCTTAATTATTTTTCTTTTGAAAGTGACTTATAGGCCCATGGGGCCGGGTGTTATTTATTACATTTTGTACCATTGTTTTGTTGTTGTATATACACATGTCACTATAATAAAATATTTACTTACTTACTTACTTACTTACTATATAGATTTCCTATAGGTTTGCCCGGATGATTTCAAAATGTGTTGTGGGTGGGAAAGTGGTAAACATAATACTTCTTATATTTTTTCCTTTTGCAAAACTGTTTATCGATACCTATCGACTGGTCTAGAGCTGATCAACACGTGCTTTAACCCTTTCCCACATACAACAACAACTCTGCAGCAGACAACTTTAAAAACATATACCCGAAAACAATTAGAAACTCCCTTTAAATGAAAGTACAATCATTGAATTGAGTTGAAAACATGATGACAAAAGGAGAAATTGCTTGTTTTGAGCAAGTAATCTTTTGTCGCCATGTTTTCGAAAATCCGTCTGCTGCAGAGGCGTCATAAAGCGTCTATATTAAAGGAAATGGTTAAATTTAATTTTAAAATATGAAGCATTTGTTAAAAAATAAAGAAAAAAGGATCCGGTACGTCTAATTCAACGCATTTAGCCATTATTATAAATCCATTTGATTTGCTTTCATGAGGTTCACCCTTTCTTATATACAGGTATGTCTAATCTGCAGCAGACGACTTTAACTCTTTCCCTCATACGACAATTCTGCAGCAGACGACTTTAAACATATTTTTTCAAATTATAGAAAATCTCTATAATTGAATGGATAACCTATGACTAAAAGTGTTAAACATTGTAGTAAAAGGAAATATTGCTCGTTTTGAGCAATTTCTTTTTTTGTCACTATGTTTTCTAAAAGCTGTCTGCTGCAGAGGCGTCAGAAGCGTCTATATGAGGGAAATGGTTAAAAATGACATGAAACAAACAAGTACAAAATGTCCTATATATCGTTGTAAAACTGTTGAATAGATTCAAACCATTGCTGTTAGTTTCAAATATTTGGAAATCGTTTTTTATTGAGACAAAGCGAAGTTTAATTATGATAATATGACAAGTACTCACCATGTCTCCATATGCAATTTTGAAACTATCTTCCGTTTGATCCATTTTGATATCAGGGCTCACTGCTGTATCCATATGATTTGTCCCCGAATATCGTGTTTATTTATCTTCAGATTTCCGAATCAGGTTATTTTTCAAACTTTCTAAATAGGTTTTCTATTGCTTGTTTTTGGATCTCATCGTTTACAGCGGCTGTAAAATTAATTTATTTTCAAGTTAATTAATTTTCCATGAAACATTTACGTGTACATCTCTTTGACGGAAGGCACTGACCAACAAGAAACCAGAGTGTGCCATAACCCGTATCTCTCTCTACATGTGATATAATACACGACATAAAATTACGTTGGCGAGAGATTAGACGCTTATCTTATGGTTATCTCATTTTTCGCTACAATTGACAGATTGTGGCACTGAATGATTTATTTGGGCTTAATGTTGTTGTCGACAATGTTTTAGTAATATCACGGCGGCCAGTTACCCTACCCATGTTTTTCCTGACCTTTTGACACCAATACCTTACACAGCAGTCTTTCCAAGCAACCGATGCCTTTCCCACATATACTGTAAGCCTATTGGTGGAAGACGAATGACGCTTGTCGAATTAACCTTGGTCAAACGTCTGAATGAATAGTGAAAGAGCTTTAGTTCTAACTCACAACCCCTGGATTGACAGCGCGTGTTGCTACAGACTGGGCTATATGGACTCGGTGACATGATGTAACAAACAATATTCCCTGAATGAATGCGAAAGTGTAATAAATTAACACAACATGTCAGAGGATTAACCAAGTTGATGGCGACATGTCACAGGACTAACCATTTCGATGGCGACATGTCACAGGACTAACCATGTCGATGGCGACATGTCATAGGATGAACCATGTCGATGGCGACATGTCATATGATGAACCATGTCGATGGCGACATGTCATATGATGAACCATGTCGATGGCGACATGTCATATGATGAACCATGTCGATGGCGACATGTCCTAGGATGAACCATGTCGATGGCGACATGTCACAGGATGAACCATGTCGATGGTGACATGTCATATGATGAACCATGTTGATGGCGAAATGTCATAGGATGAACCATGTCGATGGCGACATGTCATATGATGAACCATGTCGATGGCAACATGTCATATGATGAACCATGTTGATGGCGACATGTCATATGATGAACCATGTCGATGGTGACATGTCATATGATGAACCATGTCGATGGCGACATGTCACAGGACTAACCATGTCGATGGTGACATGTCATAGGATGAACCATGTCGATGGCGACATGTCATATGATGAACCATGTCGATGGCGACATGTCATATGATGAACCATGTCGATGGCGACATGTCATATGATGAACCATGTCGATGGCGACATGTCATAGGATGAACCATGTCGATGGCGAATTACACAGAGTCAATACTTCCATGTTGAAATTTGGACCACTCCCTTTTTTCGTCCAACAGGAAATGTGGTAAAATTGTCTTAAGTTACCTTTGGCAGCGAATTGGTTAAAAAAGTATCCATAAGATTGAATAATTATTTGACTCTATTATACTAGTGACACTGGTTTAACCAAAAATTGGTTCCGGACAGTTTAACCCTTTCCCTCATATAGACGCTTTCTGACGCCTCTGCAGCAGACGGCTTTTTGAAAACATAGTGACAAACGAGCAATTTCTCCTTTTGCCACAATGTTTTCCACTTTTAGTCATAGGTTATCCATGCAATTATAGAGATTCTCTACTTTTTGACGAAATATGTCAAAGTCGTCTGCTGCAGAATTGTCGGATGAGGGAAAGGGTTAATGCAGACCTATACATCTGATCGTCGACAATAATATGTTGTAATACTTGAACATTTCAATTTTTGGCTACGGGGCAAATGTTCTTGGAAATGCTCTGTTCCAGTATTTACCAAACATTCCGAATACGGTCCAACCTGTGTTTTATCCCCTCCCATGAGAAGAGAACAATGTGGTCTTTGTTTAGTTTAGTTTAAACTTATTTATTTTGCATCGATTGCGAAACAAGCCTTCAGCTTAGATTCATCACGGTCGATGTCTGCTTCCTGGAGACTTAACCAGTACTTGGTCTTTGTTCACAGGTGGTCTGTAATTGCAGGGTCTGTTTGACTCTAAATACTTCTTCTAAGATTCTATTTCAGTTCCTAGATAAAACAAATCCTTTCAACCATATGGATTAGCTAATCCGAAATAGTGTTACTGATAGGAACTTACAATTGTAGGTAATCCAAAATAGTGTTACTGATAGGAACTTACAATTGTAGGTAATCCAAAATAGTGGTGTTATTGATAGGAACTTACAAGTGTAGGTAATCCAAAATAGTGTTACTGATAGGAACTTACAATTGTAGGTAATCCAAAATAGTGGTGTTACTGATAGGAACTTACACTTGTAGGTAATCCAAAATAGTGTTACTGATAGGAACTTATAATTGTAGGTGATCCAAAATAGTGTTACTGATAGGAACTTACAATTGTAGATAATCCGAAATAGTGTTACTTATAGAAGTTTGCAGTTGTAGGTAATATGAAATAGTGTTACTTTAAGAAGTTTGCAGTTGTAGGTAATCCGAAATGGTGTTACTTTTAGAAATTTACAATATAAGCTCATCTGAAATCGTGTTATTTTTAGAAATTCACAATTGTAGCTAATCCGAAATGGTGTTACTTTAAGAAATTTACAATTTAGACTGATACGAAATAGCGTTACCTTTAGAAATTCACAATTGTAGGTAAACCGAAATGGTGTTACCTTTAGAAATTTACAATTGTAATTGTAGGTAATCCGAAAGAAATTTACAATTTTACCTTATCCGAAATGGTGTTACTTTTAGAAATTTACTATTGCATCCGAAATGGTGTTACTTTAAGAAATTTACAATTGTAGGTAATCCGAAATCGTGTTATGTTTTAGATCTTTACAATTTTACCTAATTCGAAATGGTCTCACTGTTAGAAGTTTAAATGCCTTCATCTAATACGGCCCTTAGAATTGTTTATAAACAAAATACCATTTTAAAATCTCATTTTACAAAACATGTGGTGCATAAATTCCAGAAGTTTGAAAATCAGAGACCAATATTGTGATTCCTTTCTTTCCCCCGCAAAGATCTTGATGAAAACGTTATGATATATACATTCTAAATATAATAGTATTACCTTGTCTGTCGATTATGTCATATGAACAGTTCAATATTCTAATAAAAATAATCCTATTTTATGGTTTCAAAATCATTGTTCGTTTTCTTTAACTTCCTATATTTGTGTTGTATCGGACAGATGTGCCCAGTATGCCAGTTATCATAGCTGTTTTTATATGTTATATTTTAAAACAGAGATAAGACAAACCTCAAACACTTATCATAAACAATTCATGAATATAATCTGACATAGGACGATATAAGGAGTAAACTGGGACTTCCCCCAACAATATTTATATTATATCGCAACCAACCCGAGTGATGTGGGTACTTAAAAGAATGAAACGATTCTTTTGAGTACCCACAACATTGGGTTTGAAGGTCAAATAAGGATTTTAGGACATGTAAACGCTCCTTGTCTATAGCTCTGATTATATACAACTCGTTTGAAATACAAAAAAATCCATTTTACTTTCAGAACACGATGTAGTTCATACTTTGACACTATTTTGCTGATGATTGTAGTCTTCTCGTTGTCTTGTCAATTTGCTTGCTACCGTTTCCAAGTGCAAAGGGACGACACATATCCCGTTTTCACGTGTAAAGGGACGAATATCCCCGTTGTCACATGGAATGTATTATCTAACAGCACCGCAAGTCTTATCATAGGTCGCCGTTTGAAAAACCCTTCCCTTTCTGTGACACATTGGTTTGTAAGATATGTTTTTTACGCTACTCTCAACCGTTTATTTTGTTTTCTATTTTACAGGTATAACACGGCGTATTCTTGGGGAATTAAACAGAAATATGACTGTTGTCACATTTTCAATTGACTATTTTTTACATTTTTCAGGTATCCAGGTGGAAATAACATTTTTGAAACTCCTGTAAATATTGCTAATAGTGCCCACAAAGTAACTATTTTGGCAGTAAATGCTGCAAAAACAGTCAATTGAACGTGATGAAAATGTACAACATTTGGCTTGCTGGGTATGTCTACCCAGTAAAAATGAAGCATAAATGATAACTATTTAGACGTTTATTGTACTGCAAAGTGAAATTATTGCTTTAATTTAATTGAAACAGATTTCATGCCATATTAAATACAAATATTCAGTCTGAAGTCTACAATACTGTAAAATTCATTTAGAGTGCTTTCAAACTAAGAAGCGAGACTCTTTCAATATCTTAATTCTAACTCAGCTTCACATGTCAGTGTTGGCCGAGCTAAAGGTTCGATCTCACAACCTAACGTTTCAATTATGTTGTTAAATTGGCTGGTGGCCAAATATTGCGAAATAAATATATTGTAACTTGTATTTTGTATACTTCCATATTATAAAAATATTCATTTTGTTTCGCCTACTTGTGTTCAAATACATCCGCTTGGGTTTTTAAATCTGGCCTCCTAAGTCGTATCCCTGTTCGTTGCGGGGCATGGTAGGGTGTCCTTAAGTAATGCACATGTCCTTGCCTAGCACTGGTATGTTTAAGTGGTATGTATAACTGCAATAATGTTGAAAACGACGTTAAACCTCTGTAAACTAATGAATTATACATTACAGTTGTCACATTAACAACTCATTATTTCGGCTGGAAACACTACTGTTATACAAGCAGTTCAAAGAGATATTTGATTTGGGGGGTTTAAAGCCGCTTTAAACAGCTAAGATTGGTCCAACACCTTATATTTACATCGATATAAAAGTATATATCGAGGGCTTGGCGTGAAACGGTTGTAACTAAAAACCTATTTTGAAAACCCTGGTTTAGGGGCAATTTTGACCCCTTTGTAAACAATGCAAATTTAGGTGCCATTGCTCAGAACGAGCAATGGCACCTATAGTTCCATTATTTATTAACCTTGTTAAAAAATACCTATTTTAGTTACAACCGTTTCACGCCAAGCCCTCGATATGGAATAACAAATATTATCGACTCACATGCTTGAGCAAAAGAGTTGCATTGACTCCAATAGTTCAGACCCAATTAGCAAAGATCGAATTAAAATGTATTACCAACTTCACTAATAATGAAGTCATAGACCGTTAGGTATACCTTCGTATAGTTTGATTGATTGGAGTTTAACGCCGTTTTCAACAATTATTTTTCAGTCGTATTACGGCGGCCAGTTCAACTACTCGTGTATTTCCAGGCATTCTCACACCAGTACTACGCACAACATACTTTCCAAGCAACTGGCTGCTTTTTTCCGCATAGACTGATAACCTATTAGTGGAAGAAGAATGACGTTGGTCACACTGACTTTTGTCAAACGTCGGACAAAAATGTTGGCCGAGCTAAAGGTTCGATCTCACAACCCCTCGATTGACAGCACACGTCGCTAACGACTGAGCTACCGGGGATGTCGCTACGTGAAATGAAAACCTTGACATAACAGGACAATACTGCTGAAAACGGCGTTAAACACCAGTCACTAATTGAGCAATCCCGCGAGAAAACGAACATTGTGGACTCTGCGTAAAGTATCGACCCGGATCAGCATAAGCGAAACCGGACATACACTTTTCACCTCCTGCGGATTTTCTGTTTCAGGAATCATTAATCTATATATTTATCCGCCTGAGACGGAATGTGTCTGCCCGGCTTAGCCTGCGCAGGCCGATATTGGTCGATGCATTACGCAGAGTCCATACTGTTGGTTTTCTCGTGGGACGGCTCAATTAAGTATGGGCCAAGTGGCACGAAATCTAAGTTGAGTAATTTGGCCATCGATTCTCAATCTAACAACCCGGAAGTCCCTGGCGAAAGTTTATCTCCTTCTCTCATACATACGCTTCCTTGCGCCTTTCCAAAGAGTGACTTTAAAAACATTGTGGCAAACGGAGTAAATGCTACTGAAACTAAACTTGTTTTTTCCTTTGTCAGAATGTTAACAACTTTATTAAATAAAAGTTTATATTTCTCATTTGTTTTTGCTATTATGTTTTCGTTTAGCATTCCTGAGTTCTGTTGCCAATATAAGAAACGCATCAATCCTGACGGATCAACCGCTTTCATAATAATCGTGCGTAGATTAGATTATCTAAAACTTGTAGACTGAAAAAGGATATAAGATATATTTATTTACAAATGAACATTTGGATTGAGCTTAGAAAATTGTAATCAGACAGAAACAAGATAAATATTTAAAGCCATCGTAAAACCTCACCCACACACATTTTTAATTTGACGAGTTTAACATTTTCCCTCATATAGACGCTTTCTGACGCCTCTGCAGCAGACAGCTTTTTGAAGACATAGTGACAAAAGAAGAAATTGCACAAAACGTGCAATTTCTTCTTTTGACACGATGTTTTCCACTTTTTGTCATAGTATAGGTTATCCATTCAATTATGGAGATTTTCTATTTTTTGACAAAAAGGGGTTAAAATTGCCCCCAAACTAGGGTTTTCAAAATAGTTTTTTAGTTACAACCGTTTCACGCCAAGCCCTCGAGATATTTATAACAGGGTTTTCAAATTTATCCTTGGTATACGCGTCGAAATGGAGTTGGTAAAGAGAAAACTATTTTTGGGCAGTCTCAAAGTTGACGTGTTTTACCTGAGCCATAAATGAAAGTGGCTTTAAAGATGTTGGACTCCAGAAAAAAGATATTATAGTCAATTTTTTAAAACTGTTCAAAAGTTGTCTTGAAATATTAGAATCATAATTTCAAAATGTTGATCACCATCTGGATTTTCAGCACATTTAAGATTAAACAAGACGAATTTTGATGCAGAGCATCAAAGGACGCCGCGCATGATTTTGAAGCATGACTTAAAGGAAGCAGATGTAGTTCAGTACATTTAAATAACGTGTGAAAACAGACAGGATGTAAATATTTCGAACAAGAAGGCCAAATGTCCCTTTATCATAACCAAAAAGGCCAAGATGTGCCTATATTACTCACCTGGCTACCATAGCCTATAATAAAAGGTTACCATACAACATGAAGTTTCTTAATTTGTTACCAATACACGGTTTCAAATCTGCTCTAACTAGATCAATTAGATAAATAAAAACATCACATAGGTGCTTAAATATTAACATGTAATGTCTCTAGTTATAAATTAAGTGTGACACAAGCTTTGGAAGGAGAGGGTGAAGTATATTCTCCTTCGTGTTTATCAGAAGTATGATAACAACAAGAGGCCCAAGAGGGCCAGTATCGCTCCACTGCCAATTAAATCTTCAAACAGCCCCGCGCCCTGGTTGCCATGTTTTTTACCAATCAACATGGCTTGAAGGAATCTGATAGAGGGTCATATATATATATATAAAAGATTTTTTAAGTTTTCACTATAACCATATTATAAGGCAAAAATAGCTCTGCCCTCTGGCGGCCATAGTTTTCGACCAATCAACTTGGCTCGAAACAATCTGAAAGAAGGTCACCCAAGCAACATTTCTACACAATTATTTGAAAATCGGCCTGATACCTACGGAGGAGAAGAAGATTTTTTAAGTCTTCACTACTACACAATTATTTGAAAATCGGCCTGATACCTACGGAGGAGAAGAAGATTTTTTAAGTCTTCATTGGTTTTTTTTTTCGGAAACCAGAATTTTGCATGGATCCCAAACAGTTTGAGGAACTAAGGAGAGATCATTGAGAGGATACTTCCTATGAAGTTTCATCATAATTGGTCCAGTGGTTAGGTAGGAGAAACAGTTTGAAGCAAAACGTTTACGGACGGACGGACGCACGCATGCACGCACGTACGTCCAAAAGGCGTTTGTTGGGTGTTTTCCTTTGATGTTCTCTTGTTGGGTATACCCAACAAGCACATGGTTTATTCCGTAATTATCCCCCCTTTACGGAATAAATAGCAATAATATGTTAATTAGATACCCATAACACAATTGTATAAAAAAAAACACTTATCAAAGTGTCTTATAAGGGTGGTGGCTGGGGTTTACGAAAAAACACTATCCAACAAGATTACTCTCGTAAGTACGCACTCACGCACGGACGCACTCACGCACGCACGAACGCAGGACGGACGATTCCCCATGACATAAGCTCGACTGGCTTTCAGCCAGTTGAGTTAAAAACGGAAGTATATAAACAAAAAATACGATATCGCAAATTTCTGAGATAACGAGAAAAAAAAAATATCAAAAAAAATAATCGAGAAATCGAAATGTTCGAACATATTGATATTTTTTTTTTTTTTTTTTTTTTTTTTTTTTTTCCGATATCTCGAACTTTCCGATATCTCGAACTTTTCGAAAAAGAAAATTATATTTTTTTTCGATATGTCGAACTTTCCGATATCTCGAACTTACCAATTTTTTTTCATATTGTTTTCGATATCTCGAACTTTCCAATATCTCGAAATTTTCGGTATCTCGAACTTGTCGATATCTCGTACTTGTCGATATCTCGAACTTTCCGATAAAGTTCGAGATATCGAGATTTTTTTTTTTAAAGATATCGAAAAGTTATTGGTAAGTTCGAGATATCGAGAAGAAAAAAAAATAAAATAAAAAAATTTGCGTGTACAATGACCTCAGACAAATTTCGTACCTAAACGTCTTAATTTGCGAATGTCTAATCGAATGTCTAATGTCTAACTGATCAATTAGACATTCGTTTTTTTAATGTACATTGATCTCTGATGAATTTGGTACATAAATCTCTTAATTTGCGAATGTCTAATCGAATGTCTAATGTCTAATTGACCAATTAGACATTCGTTTTTTTAATGTACATTGATCTCTGATGAATTTGGTACCTAAATCTCTTAATTTGCGAATGTCTAATCCAATGTCTAATGTCTAACTGATCAATTAGACATTCGTTTTTTGCATGTATAATGACCTCCGACGAATTTGGTACCTAAATCCCTTAATTTGCGAATGTCTAATCGAATGTCTAATGTCTAACTGATCAATTAGACATTCGTTTTTTGCATGTATAATGACCTCCGACGAATTTGGTACCTAAATCCCTTAATTTGCGAATGTCTAATCGAATGTCTAATGTCTAACTGACCAATTAGACATTCGTTTTTTTAATGTGCAATGACCTCCGACGAATTTGGGTTATAGATCTTGTAATTTGCGAATGTCTAATCGAATGTCTAATGTCTAACTGACCAATTAGACATTCGTTTTTTTAATGTACATTGATCTCTGACGAATTTGGTACCTAAATCTCTTAATTTGCGAATGTCTAATCGAATGTCTAATGTCTAACTGACCAATTAGACATTCGTTTTTTTAATGTGCAATGACCTCCAACGAATTTGGGTTATATATCTTGTAATTTGCGAATGTCTAATCGAATGTCTAATGTCTAATTGACCAATTAGACATTCGTTTTTTGCATGTACAATGACCTCCGACGAATTTGGTACCTAAATCCCTTAATTTGCGAATGTCTAATCGAATGTCTAATGTCTAACTGACCAATTAGACATTCGTTTTTTGAATGTACAATGACCTCCGACGAATTTGGGTTATAGATCTTGTAATTTGCGAATGTCTAATTGAATGTCTAATGTCGAATTAGACATTCGATATTTAACATTTGCGAGCGTAGCCTAGAAAGTTTGGGAAAAGTGAACTTTTTCTCTGAGCTTTGATGAATTGGGTCAGGGCCGTAAACCAAACAATCAAAAACAGCGTAGCCTAGACAGTCATATGCAACAATTTGTCTTCTACCGATCAGTCAAAAATCAATAATCGGCTATATAGAAATAAGAAGGGCAGTGTAACAAATGTGGGCATAACTTTCTTAATGTTTATTATATTTTAAGTTCGCATTCATATTTGGGAAGAACAAAATCTCTCGATTTCAAATATGTAATTTGTTTTAATTAGAAATAAAATTTAGGTGGGGGAATTTATATAAACATTAGGTGACCCTATATTCCTATTGAATTACATATGATTTTTGATAATTACACAGAAATTGCCATCAAATTTCGTTGGTTAATTAGTTATAACTTGTTTTCCTTTAAACTTTTTATAAGTTCGCATTCACATTCGTAAAGTATATTCATTTGTTTAAAGAAGGATATCATTTTTTATGAAATTAAGAAAAATTTAGGCGGGGGAATTAATGCTTTTGTCAAACAACATGTAAGTATTTTTTGTGTTCGGTGGAGTTCGTCAAACAGTAGCGGAAACTTACGAAGTTAATCGGATTTCACCGCTACTGGTTTTATGACTTCGATGTTTTATTGCAGGGCAATACAATCTTACTCCTTCAGGGCAGGTTTTAAACATCTGGATAATTAAGGATTGAATTAAGAGTTTAATCAAATAGTTTTTATCCTCGCGCAATAACAATAGGAATATTATTAAATAATAGCCCGCCGTTGACATAAATATTACCTATAAATTAAGGCCAATTATGTATTTGTCATATTTAAATGTGTTAAAAAAATAGGAATAATAATTCATTTTGAGTATCAGCGAAAAATAAGTATACATGATACGTTGTCAATCTCACTAGCATTGATTATCCGATGTTGGTTATGGAAATAATACTGACCAAAAACTGTTAAATACATACGTTTGATGCGTAATAAAAAACAAAAACAAAAAATCATGTAATCTACACAAATGTTATTGACTTTACTAAAATCATCTTAGATTAATACACTTTATTGTTCACAAAGTGTTAATGTATGTTGACAATATTTCTGTGCAAACGGAAATGCAGTATACACTATTCCTGATATTATAAAAACTGTTTTCATAATATACAAATAAAAACATTTTAATTGCTACCTTTTTGCAATAAAAATATGCCAGCTTCTTGTAATTTTTATATAAAATGTGAAAAGAATTAAGGAAACACAATTTGTGTTATTAAGATAACCCTTTTGTTATTAACACACTATTATTTCTACCCAAGTTAATTAAAACTACAAAATGTATTTTCTTTTGTTTAATACTGTTTATGAGAACTCTCAATGGATACCGGTTTAATTTTTTAATGCTGTTTTTCAAAACATCATCTCAATTTTAATGTATTATTATAAGTGTCAAATGTGTGTATTCAGGTTAATCTGTAATGCTCTAATAGACACTGCCTCGGGCGTTTTATAAGTTAATTGGGTCATAAAAACCAGGATTGACTTTTTCTGCCATTTGTTATTATCAGCGTGACTTAAAATAGATGTACTTGTGTTAAATTAAAAGTTACGACATAATATTTATTATTATTGTTACCAGCTTCATGAAAATATATAATATCATTTCTGAATAATAGATTTTCTGTATTGTTTATTTTGATACAGGTTGGATTGAATTTATTTTCAAACTTATGAAGTATGTGTTCTGATCTTCGTATACAAAATAGCTAAAATCTGCATATTAAGCTGAGAAGTTAAAAATCTTACATTATCATTTTTGATTTTTTTTTTTTATATATATATATAGCGACTTTCAGTTTTATATTGGTGGTTGAAGTCAGCCCTAAGTGAATCTCTTTGTTTTTTAATGACCAAAGTATAACTGCTCGGATTATACTTTTTAATTAAACACTTTATTATAAATTCATGATTCGGCTTTTTTTTAATTAAATTAATGGTTATTTTTTTATGAAAAATCAATTTTAAACTTGATTTTATATTAAAACGTAAAACACAAATTTTGCTATGCTCGTTTAAATATAGCATATCCCTATAATAAAACCGTTAACCTACCAAGATTAAAACTGCTAAATCCGTTTGAATTACCCTGATGATTTATGATTTATGACCCCTACGAATTGCGTCGGTTATCTTCGTAAACTGCCGAAAGATAAGAAACTCCGGCGATCGATTAGGTGAAATATCGATAAAAGTTATTGAGTGAAACCGGAGAAGACAGATTGTTGGATATGTGGGGAAAAGTTATTAAATACAAATTAAATGTGTATAAAGTTTTGTAATAACGGTAGAAGACAAACGTATTTTGTATCTTGTTGTTTCTTAAATCAGTTAATACAATTTATTGATTCATAAAGGTTGTTTGTTTCAATCAAACAACAGAGTTTTTTTTAACAATAATAACATTGGTTTCTCCCTTTTCGATTACGTCACCCCATGGTACAAAATTAAAACCTATCCCATACTGACGCCGCGCTCCCACGCGGCGTCAATTAATCTAACAATTGTATGAAAATAAAAATGTCTCGTGTTTATCATCACCTCACACGTCGACCATTTTGCATGCAGTTGGTTAATGCTATTGTTCTTTCACCACGCCTCCTAGTATCAAAGCTGGATTGGTTATAAATCTTCAGACATTTTTTCTTATCCTTCATTTTTGGAAGACCACGAGTTTTAAGTCTTTCTCTGCCACTGTTGCAAACAATGCGGATTCGGGCTAGACAGCTCGCAATGAGATGTCACTCCTGAAATCTACCTAGTTTGTTACTTAGATATAACATTTTACCAAACTTTCTGTTGGACGTAAAATGGAGTGGTCCAATTGTCAACATGGAAGAGTCGACTTTTTGAAACTCGGCTGTGAAAGTGTTAAAAGACCATATCCGGTAAAAGTCAAGATGGCCTTATATTATGGAGTAACAACCAGTAGTACAATTGAGCCGTTCCGCGAGAAAACCAACATTATTGCCCCTTTGTAATATATCGACCCAGATCAAATATGCAGTCCGCGCATACTGATCCAGGCCGACACATTCCGTCTTAGATGGATAGAGGTACAGAGTAATGATTCTTGAAACAGAAAATCCACAGGAGGCGAACACTGTCTATCCGGGTAAGCCTGCGCGACATGCTTAGGCTGATCCAGGTCGATATTTTACGCCGAGTTCACAATGTTGGTTTTCTCGCGGGACGGCTCAATTTACGATGATTTACCATATTGAACCTGTGCATTGGTGCAACCGTGACAAAAAACTCTTCAAATATGAGATGACATAAAACACCTCAACAAACATCAATAAATCTTACATTATGTAATAGCTGTACTGTATAGACGGAAGCAAGTGTGTGATATGTGTGGTATATAATCCATTGAATTATTTCTACTTAAAAAAAAACCGTTTGTTCGAGCTACATGCATCTATACATGTTCAAAACTCTATCCCAAGACACTGTTTAACCATTGTCTACGATTTACAAATCTCCAGCAGACGACATCAATAACACGTGGGCAAAAGTAATCGACATCTCATTAAATGAAAACATCCTTATCAAATAAAGTTAAAAACATTGTGGCAACATAATTATGAGCATTTCTTCTTTATTCACAATGTTTTCAAAAGTCGTCTGCTGCAGAAGCGTTAGATAGCGTCTATAAGATTTAACCCTTTCCCTCATATAGACGCTTTCTGACGCCTCTGCAGCAGATGGCTCTTTAAAAACATAGTGACAAAAGAAGAAATTGCTCAAAACGAGCAATTTCTCCTTTTGCCACAATGTTTTCCACTCTTAGTCATAGGTTATCCAGTCAATTATAGAGATTTTCTACGTTTTGACAACACATGTACAAAGCCGTCTGCTGCAGAATTGTCGTATGAGGGAAAGGGTTAATCCGATAACAAACATATATCAGATGTGTCTCGCTTTGAGACACTTACAATGTATAAGTTTGTTTTCAGGCTAGGGTGATCGATTGCTTGGTGTTTAACGCCGCTTTCAACATCTTTTTTTAAATCATATGACGGCATTTCCTGGGTAAGTTACCAGTACTACTGGTCCCTTTTTCCTGACACCAAACAACAACCCTTACCCTTTTTCACATACAACAAAACGTAAGCAGACGGCTTTGAAAATATATAAGCAAATATAAGAAAAACATCTTTAAAAGAAAGGATGACTTTTGAATGCAGATGAAAAACATTGTGGCAAAAGGGGTGGGGGGCAATGTCCATTATAAGCAACTTTTCTTTTGCCACGTTTTCAAGAGTCATCTGCTACAGATACGTCAGAAAGGGTCTGTGTGTGTTTAACCAAGGTATACGTATAAGGGGACACTTATACTGCCTTGCTATAGAGCTAGCTTATATAGCGACGTGGTGGAGCGTTCGCCTTGGGATCGAATGGTCCAATGTTTTGCACCCTGATCAGGACGGATATTTAAGACGTTTTGCATACGCTCTATCACGTCGCTATAAAAGCTAGCTCTATAGCAAGGCGGTATAAGTGACCGCTTATATATATATCATTCTTTCACTCATTCATTAATTCATTCATTCATTCATGCATGCATGCATCCACTCATTTATTCAGTAATGTATATATTCATTCATACGTTCGTTCATTCATAAGTACGTCCGTCCGTTCATTGATTAATCAATTAATTAATTAATTCATTCATTCATTATTTCATTCATTCATTCATTCACTCATGGATTCAGTAGATTTTGTTTGGTTTGAATTCTTCAATTTTTAGTTGAGATACTGTATGATTGGTTTTCTTTACCTTTCGTTTCTGTAAAGAACTCTAGTCTTGCAACCAGTTATTTGAAATATCTGTTATTACTATTTTTTGCTTTGCAACTGTGTTACTGTTCTTTCCGAGAAAGGACATAAATCGCTGTTGCGAAGCGAAATCTTTGTATGAAACACGCTCCAATTTAATAGCGATCGAACACTCATTAGTCCGCGACTTCTTTTTTTAATAGGTTTTCTGAAATCACATGGGAGGGGGGATTATTATTAGAAAGAAACACATTTAGATGTCTTGAACATATTACAATTGTGTTTGTTTAAAAACACTAAGTAATGACACATCTAAAATGAAATAAATATTCCGATGTTTTAGGTATTTTCAGTTTCTTTATTTTGACTCGCATTTATGTTTTTTTGTTTTGTTTACGAAGACAAAACAGTCCCTATTAGCTAGACTGGTAGACTTTATTTTACACTATATACTTCATGTAATCAAAAGGCGATAACTACAAACCTTTACGTCGCAGTCTAATTTGTTTACTTACGCGCACCTGCGTGATTCGCGAATACCAACTGCGTAGATCAATCTCCTTTGCAGAGAACCGCTCTTTACACTCACTTACAAATAGTAAATTATAGGTGATTTAAAATGTTTATTTGGTTCGAAACAAATGAAGAAAAGAACAAACCGAGATGAAACTGGTTTTAATGGAAAAATGACTTTGAACGAACACTCTCTGCCTATAAAGAGAGTTTCAAGAACGACACCTCTGCGAATAAGAAAGAATCGGGTCTTTCGTACAAAATTATTTCGTCCTTGACAATTTTAAATGTGTCATTTAATTCCCTAAAGGCATATTGCTTCCGATCTGCATATTGTTATGCATATTGTTATGCATCATTGACACAAGGGCGCTCATCATAATATAATTTTAAAACATGAGTAGTTTGTTATTCTCATTATAAAAAAGGAAGGAAAGAATTAAAATAAATTAACATGTTGTAGGGCTCAGTTTATGTTCGAAACAATTTCAATGAGATTTAACTGTTTAGTTGATATTATATTTCGAAGGTGGTCTAATTTATAAATATTGGACTACATTTCAACATTTTTTATAGTATGATATAATTAGGATGCTAAGCTAATGTCATTTTGAGAAAAGGAGAAAAATCATGTCTTCAGCGATTTAACCCTTATCTCATTGTTTTAAAAGTAGATTGCTGCAAAGTTGTCCACTGTTGACTTTAATAGAGGAAAGGTAAAATGACGTGCTATTGCATGCAAATCCTAAATTGTCTGTTTTGTGGTTTTATTGAAAAATAATAAAATTCAAATATTCTGACAAATATCTGGAAAAGTGTATGTGGAATTCACAAATCTTATAATTATTCCTTAATGAAAGCACTGTATACATACTGAGACTGATGATTGGCAAGATTACTCATTTGCATTACTGTTTATGATCAATAATTAGTTGGTTGTGTGTATGGTCAACCTACTTTGGAATGGAGATTGATCATAAACAATGAAAGGCTTCAATTATCATTCACTTCGTTGACAAAACAATGCAAGTTATGATACATTTTCACTTGACCCCACCCCTGATGTTCCAATATGCCCCTCAGTTGATAACTGTTTATTCAACTACTATAATATTCGTGTTATGCATAACTGCGCTATGGATATCCGGCGACATTGATGCGTTGCATCAACTTTCTCTTGTTGTGTATAGTAAAAGAATGATTAAGTCGTGCAATTGAATTCGGGCACGTAATTGGTATACATGTGTCTTGTCCTTTTTAAACTAGGAAACATACCAACGACATGAACGACTCAGTGCTGTTTGTATAAATATGTTTAAAACCGGAACAGTGAAATGTTCTCACTGTGTAATTTTTTTTTTCTTAACAGTGACATATAGGCCCATGGGGCCGGGTGTTATCCCGTTATTATATTTTGTTATATGTTTGTTTTGTTTTACACATGTCACTATAATAAAATATTTACTTACTTACTTACTTACTTATATACCTTGGCTACGTACTGCCTTGCTATAGAGCAGATTATATAGCAAGGCAGTAGAGGTGTCCGCTTATATATATACCTTGGCTACATGTGGAAAAGTGATTGATTGATTGATTGATTGGGGTTTAACGCCGTTTTTAACAATTTCTCAGTTATATCACGGCGGCCAGTTCACCTTCTCATGCATTTCCTGGTTTTCTCACATCAGTACTCCACACAGCAATCTTCCCAAGCATTTGGCTGCTTTTCCACATAGACTTAGCCCATTGGTGGAAGACGAATGACGCATGTCGCATTGACTTTTGTCAATCGTCGGAAAGAAAGTTGGCCGAGCCGGGATTCGAACTCACAACCCCTGGATGTGGAAAAGTGATAACCTAATGTGGACAACGTAATAACCCGAGTCGTTGGATGCAGATTACCTGTGCCGTGATAACTCAAGATGTTTACGCATTTCTTTTCGATCGAGGAACTTGATTACGTGTCGACACGGCTGATGAGTAGAGTAAACGAAACCGGTTGGCACGTTTAAACCAATGTAGCCTCACACGTTTGTATTATATTATTTACCACGAAAATATATACCGGAAGAACAAAAAATAAAGAGTTAAAGACACTACATTTGGTTTTAAAATTGCCAACCGGTTTCTATTTTCCTACTCCTCAGGGCAACGCTACTAATTATTAGGGTGTAGTGTTAAGACTAATGCAACCTTGTTCTCACCTATATCCTGGGATAAACATGAACTTAAGAAGTCTTTAACTCTTTCAGCGCCGAATTGTTTAAAGTAGACTCTTCCATGTTCAAAATCGGGCGACTTTATTTTATATGTTACATGTATAAGAATTTTGGAATATTTGTAAAACTATAAGGCAAACAATGCTGATTTCAGGTGAGACAGCTCGTTACGAGCTGACTCACCTGAATATGTATTGTTTGCAAACACATCTATATTGCCTTTGGCGCTGAAAGAGTTAAATACAATTACAAGGAAAAAAGGCCCTGTTTTTCAAGGGTAGCACTAATTTTATAAATATTTGAAGAGGATCGCCAAAGAAACGATTAGGCCAAAATATTTTCAAATCAGGCCAGTATTTTCATAATTTTGCCTTTCCCCTGTAAAGAGGACAACCATTAAGGAACATTTTTATGAAGGTTGATTGCAATGGACCAAGTGGTTTAGGAGGAGATATTGTTTTAATCCTTTCTCACTGTGGCAAAGGGAGGTAACGCTCATAGTGAATACTTTCACCTTTTGCAAATTTGTTTTAAACTCTTTTCCATAGTTGAACTGTTATTGATTTCATTTGTTTTATTGGGATTTTACGCCGCTTTCAACATTATTTCATTATGATTTAAAATATGTTTGTAGGTATCCAGTTGCCTTGGAAGGCTTGTGTGGGAAGTGCTAACATGAGAAAGTCAGGAACACACAATTGAACTGGCCGTCGTGAACTAACTGAAAACCCGTTTAAGATCGCGATAAATCCCAACCGACATGTACTTAAAGACTTCTTCCGGGTTAATTCCAAGCAGTTACGGCATATCATATCTTCATGGAGTTGCATCGTATTTAAAGACCCGCTCCGGGTCGTGGGCGCCAAGGTAGGGTGTCACTTCTGCTATTTTAGGTAGGCCCAAACACCGTATCCAATCAAAGTTCGGCGCTTTAACATTTTCCAATATACAACAAATTTGCAACAGGCGACTTAAAAAACATCAAGGCAAAAACTTGATAACTCTTCATTACTAAGAATTTAATACATAATGTGTTCAAGTGGCTTCTGCTGCAGAAGCGTCAAAAAGCGAATGTATGTGGAAAGGGTTAACTCTTTCAGCGCCAAAGGCAATATTGAGCTTTTTGCAAACAAAACTGATTCAGGTGAGTCAGCTCGTAACGAGCTGTCTCACCTGAAATCTGCATTGTTTGGCTGTGAGTTATAAAAATATTCCAAAAATCCTATAACATAAAAATAGAGTTGTCCTAGTTTGAACATGGAAGAGTCTACTTTAAACAATTCGGCGCTGAAAGGGTTAATCACTTCATATATCAGCTACGGAACATACACATATACAACTTAGGAAAGAATCTCGTTTTTGATCATCAAGAATGAAGGGTAAAACTACCACGGGCAAGCCCCCTATCAATACAGCTTTACCTTTTATCTTATATCAAAATTGAGTACTTCGATAACATTTGATTAGATAATTTGAAATATCTTTTTATAAATGGAAGTATATATATGATTTTAACTTGGACCACAGTATGGGGAATAAGGAAACCAGATTGTTTCTTTTTAAGCAGGTTTTCCATTCGTCACAATATACTAATCAGAGACATATAAACACATTCATCTCTTGTCCTTTACAAAGGTGTGATTTGAATCAGTCTTCTTTATCAGTGAAAGGGTTAAGTATAGTTCCTGTATGATAAGCCAGCTAATTTATTTTAATCATTTTGCTAGTTACTATGTTAGATTCGCCATAAGGAAGTGATCAAAGTTGTCAATATGTTCAAGTATACAAGACTCGCGATAACTCGAAGTCGGAATGGACAGATCAATCACAGATCAATTACAGATCAATCACAGATCAATCACAGTTCAATGACAGATCAATAATAGATCAATCATAGATCAATCACAGATCAATCACAGATCAATCACAGATCAATCAAAGATCAATCACAGATCAATCATATATCAATCAAAGATCAATCACAGATCATTCACAGATTAATCACAGTTCAATCACAGATCAATCACAGATCAATCATAGATCAATCATAGATCAATCAAAGATCAATCACAGATCAATCACAGATCAAACACAGATCAATCACAGATCAATCACAGATCAATCACAGATCAATCACAGAATAGTCATAGATCAATCACTTCGAGTTATCGATTTGTTTAAGGGATCCCTCGTGTTATGCTTAATTAACTGAGCCTCGAAACTCATTGAACCCTTCACTGCAAAATACAATTAAAGGCTTTTGCAAACAATGCAGATTCATGTGAAACGTCGAATTTGAATTTTACCAATTTCCTGTCGGACAAAAAAATCGAGTGGCTAATCTTCAACATGGAAGAGTCGACATTGCGGAATTTTGTAGGGAAAGGGTTAAATATAAACGTTTATTATGAAACACAGGCCAGTGATAACAACATTAAAATACACAAGCAGAACCGCAGTTCAGAGTGTATAGCGTCGGGGGAACCGGCGGCGGTTGTGGTGAAGTGCCCTGAGCTAGGCACATTTCTTAGCATAGCACTCCGTTTTTTTAACTCGGGAAGCACGAATAAGTGAACTGACTGACACTGACTGAACTATCGGGGCTCGAATGTAGCATAGCACGTTGTAATATTCTGAAATGTATTGATCTCATGACATCGTTGATTACAAAATTAATAAAGAATGTGTCAATGTTTGTTTTTATTTCAACGATTAATGAAGATGATATCATACAGCGAGCTCTGCTGGAAGCTAGCTTCGACTTATGGGGGAGGGGGAATGGGGAATATTTTGATTGGGGCTGGGCTCGTTATGCTTAAATGTTATATGTGTATAATAAGACTATTGAAAACTATTTTAGTTCTATGAGCGAACCTCTATTGAGATTGGCCACTAGGGGGCGGGACGGGGCTCGTTGTGCTAATATGTGTAGAATAAGACTATTATAAATTATTTAAGTTCTACGAGTGAACCTCTACTGAGATTGGCATCAAGGGGGCGGGGCTGTATATGCTGATATGTGTAGAGTAAGGCTATTAACAATTATTTAAGTTATGAGTGAACCTCTACTGAGATAGGCCACGAGGGGCGGCACTTCTTATGCTGATATGTGTCGAGTAAGGCTATTAACAATTATTTAAGTTCTATGAGTGAACCTCTACTGAGATTGGCCACGAGGGGCGGGACTTCTTATGCTGATATGTGTAGAGTAAGGCTATTGAAAACTAAGTGAGTTCTATGAGTGAACATCTACTGAGATTGGCCACTAGGGGGCGGAGCGGGGCATTTTGATTGGGGCTGGGCTCGTTATGCTTATATTTGTAGAATAAGTCTATTGAAAACTATTTAAGTTCTATGAGCGAACCTCTACTGAGATTGGCTTCTAGGGAGCGGGGCTTCTTATGCTTATATGTGTAGAGTAAGTATATTGAAAACAATGTAAGGTTTATGTGTGAACCTATACTGAGATTGGCCACTAGGGGGCGGGCTCGTTATGCTTATATGTGTAGAGTAAGACTATTGGAAACTATATAAGTTCTATGAGTGAACCTCTACTAAGTTTGGCCACTAGGGGGCTGGGCTTGTTAGACTAATATGTGTAGATTAAGACTATAAAACAACTATTTAAGTTATATGAGTGAACCTTTACTGAGATTGGCTTCTAGGGGGCGGGGCTCATTATGCTTATATGTGTCGAGTAAGACTATTGAAACTATTTAAGTTCTATGTGTGAACCTCTACTGCGATTGGCTTCTAGGGCGAGGGGCTCATTATGCTTATATGTGTCGAGTAAGACTTTTGAAACTATATAAGTTCTATGTGTGAAGCTCTACTGCGATTGGCTTCTAGGGGGCGGGGCTCAATATGCTTATATGTGTCGAGTAAGACTATTGAAACTATTTAAGTTATATGTGTGAAGCTCTACTGCGATTGGCTTCTATGGGGCGGGGCTCATTATGCGTATATGTGTCGAGAAACATTTTTAGTTCTATGTGTGAAGCTCTACTGCGATTGGCTTCTATGGGGCGGGGATTGTTATGCTTATATGCGTAGAGTAAGACTATTGAAAACTATTTAAGTTCTATGAAAATAGGTGCGCGATATTGGCCCATCATCGTCCTTTAATTTTATATTATTGATCAATATTATTAGTTTGACCTCCCATGGTTGTTTAAATAACACGCACTCACTCAAGGTTCAATGTGCTCGATTTGTTTACATGCTTTTATAGTATAATTGACCGTAAACATTATAATTTAAATTTTCTACATATTATCATTATAGCATAATTGACCGTACACATTATAATTTAAATGTTATACATATTATCATTATAGCAACATTGGCCGTGGACATTATAATTTCAATTTGGTTCTTAAAAAGTATTATTATACGGGTATATAGATAAACAAACACACCATGATACAAAAATCCACAATAATCTATGGATCTTCCTAAACATATTTTGTATGCTTGTTTGTATTTAGTTTTAAGCCGATTTCAACAATTTTTCAATCATATTATGGCGTGTCCTTTGTAAGTTTTCTGAAAAAGACAAAATACGCAGATGTTGAGGGGTTCACCATGTTTGGATAAGTATTGGATGGCGGTCATATACAAAGCATGGATTGAGTATTACAATAACTTTTAGAGCCGTCAAATATGTCTATATAAATGCCCTTTAATTTTCGTTCGTTGTTGTTCTAGTTAAAAAATAAATGGCATTGCGAGTAAGAGCTATGTTATCTATATTTATATTTAGTTTCCATACGTCACGATATACGACAGTCGGTAACGACTTGGACAAACAATCCATGGGGCGGGGCTCAGACCCCGGTTTGGTCATTCATTGACAAAAGTCATTACGACATGTCTCATTCGTCTTCCACCAATGGTCTTAATTGTATATGTGTCCGCTTATATATATATACCTTGGCTACGTACTGCCTTGCTATAGAAGCTGCCATATAGCAAGGCAGTACGTAGCCAAGGTATATATATATAAGCGGACACTTCTACTCCCTTGCTATAAAAGCTGCTCTATAGCAAGGCAGTACGTTGCCAAGGTATATATATTATATATATATATATATATATAAGCGGACACTTATACTGCCTCGCTATACAAGCTGCTATATAGCAAGGCAGTAAGTAGCCAAGGTATATATATATATATAAATAAGTGGAAAATTATACTGCCTTGCTATACAAGCTGCTCTATAGCAAAGCAGTACGTAGCCAAGGTATATATATATAAGTGGAAAATTATACTGCCTTGCTATAAAAGCCTTGGTTACGTACTGCCTTGCTATAGAGCAGCTTTTATAGCAAGGGAGTAGAAGTGTCCGCTTATATATATATATATCCCCGCCCCATAGAAGCCAATCGCTGTAGAGCTTCACACATAGAACTAAAATAGTTTCTCGACACATATACGCATAATGAGCCCCGCCCCATAGAAGCCAATCGCAGTAGAGCTTCACACATAGAACTTAAATAGTTTCAATAGTCTTACTCGACACATATAAGCATAATGAGCCCCGCCCCCTAGAAGCCAATCGCAGTAGAGCTTCACACATAGAACTAAAATAGTTTCTCGACACATATACGCATAATGAGCCCCTCGCCCTAGAAGCCAATCGCGGTAGAGCTTCACACATAGAACTTAAATAGTTTCAATAGTCTTACTCGACACATATAAGCATAATGAGCCCCGCCCCCTAGAAGCCAATCTCAGTAAAGGTTCACTCATAGAACTTAAATAGATTTTTATAGTCTTAATCTACACATATAAGGTCTAAAAAGCCCAGACCCCTAGTGGCCAATCTTAGTAGAGGTTCACTCATAGAGCTTATATAGTTTTCAATAGTCTTACTCTACACATATAAGCATAACGAGCCCGCCCCCTAGTGGCCAATCTTAGTAGAGGTTCACACATAAACCTTAAATTGTTTTCAATATACTTATTCTACAAATATAAGCATAACGAGCCCAGCCCCAATCAAAATGCCCCGCTCCGCCCCCTAGTGGCCAATCTCAGTAGATGTTCACTCATAGAACTCAAATAGTTTTCAATAGCCTTACTATAAGAAGCCCCGCCCCCTAGGGGCCAATCTCAGTAGAGGTTCACTCATAGAACTCACTTAGTTTTCAATAGCCTTACTCTACACTTATCGGCATAAGAAGTCCCGCCCCTCGAGGCCAATCTCAGTAGAGGTTCACTCATAGAACTTAAATAATTGTTAATAGCCTTACTCAACACATATCAGCATATGAAGCCCCGCCCCCTCGTGGCCAATCTCAGTAGAGGTTCACTCATAACTTAAATAATTGTTAATAGCCTTACTCTACACATATCAGCATATACAGCCCCGCCCCCTTGATGCCAATCTTGGTAGAGGTTCACTCGTAGAACTTAAATAATTTCTAATAGTCTTATTCTACACATATTAGCACAACGAGCTCCGTCCCGCCCCCTAGTGGCCAATCTCAATAGAGGTTCGCTCATAGAACTAAAATAGTTTTCAATAGTCTTATTATACCCATATAACATATAAGCGTAACGAGCCCAGCCCCAATCAAAATATTCCCCATTCCCCCTCCCCCATAAGTCGAAGTTAGCTTCCAGCAGAGCTCGCTGTATGATATCATCTTCATTAATTGCTATAGATCAGCTTGTATAGCAGGGCAGTATAAGTGTCCGCTTATATATATACCTTGGCTACATGTGGAAAAGTGTTAAGTGATAACCAAGCGTGGACAACGTTATAACCCGAGTCGTTGGATGCAGATTACCTGTGCCGCGAAAACTCAAGATGTTTACGCATTTCTTTTCGTTTCGAGGAACTTGATTACGTGTCGACACGGCTGATGAGTAGAGTAAACGAAACCGGTTGGCACGTTTAAACCAATGTAGTGTCACACGTTTGTATTATATTATTTAACACGAAGAAATATACCGGAAGAACCAAAAATAAAGAAATAAAGACACTACAATTGGTTTTAAAATTGCCAACCAGTTTCGGTTTTTCTGCTCATCAGGGCAACGCTACTAATCATTAGGGTGTAGTAGTGTTAAGACTACTGCAGCCTTGTTCTCACCTATATCCTGGGATAAACATGAACATAAGAAGTCTCTAACTCTTTTAGCGCCGAATTGTTTAAAGTAGACTCTTCCATGTTCAAAATCGGGCGACTCTATTTTATATGTTATAAGAATTTGGAATATTTGGAAAACTATAAGGCAAACAATGCTGATTTCAGGTGAGACAGCTCGTTACGAGCTGACTCAGCTGAATCTGCATTGTTTGCCAATACCTCAATATTGCCTTTGGCGCTGAAAGAGTTAAATACAATTACAAGGAAAAAAGGCCCTGTTTTTCAAGGGTAGGACTAATTTTATAAATATTTGAAGAGAATCACCAAAGAAACGATTAGGCCAAAATATTTTCAAATCAGGCCAGTATTTTCATAATTTTGCCTTTCCCATGTAAAGAGGACAACCATTAAGAAACATTCTTATGAAGGTTGATTGCAATGGACCAAGTGGTTTAGGAGGAGACATTGTTTTAATCCTTTCTCACTGTGGCAAAGGGAGATAACTCTCATAGTGAATACTTTCACCTTTTGCAAAATTGTTTTAAACTCTTTTCCATAGTTTAACTGTTATTAATTTCATTTGTTTTATGAGGATTTTACGCCGCTTTTTAACATTATTTTATTATGATTTAAAATATGTTTGTAGGTATCCAGTTGCCTGGGAAGGTTTATGTGGGAAGTGCTAATATGAGAAAGTCAGGAACACACAATGAACTGGCCGTCGTGAACTAACTGAAAACCCGTTTAAGATCGCGATAAATCCCAACCGACATGCACTTAAAGACCTCTTCTGGGTTAATTCCAAGCAGTTGCAGCATATCATATCTTCACGGAGTTGCATCGTATTTAAGGATTCGCTCCCGGTCGTGGGCGCCAAGGAAGATGTCACTTCTGCTATTTTAGGAAGGCCCAAACACCGTATCCAATCAAAGTTCGGTCCTTTAACATTTTCCAATATACGGCAAAAACTTGATAACTCTTCATTACTAAGAATTTAATACATAATGTGTTCAAGTGGCTTCTACTGCAGAGGTGTCAAAAAGCGAATGTATGTGGAAAGGGTTAATCACTTCAGCTACGGGACATACACATATACAACTTAGGAAAGAATCTCGTTGTTGATCATCAAGAATGAAGGGTAAAACACCCATGGGCAATTCCCCTATCAATACAGCTTTACCTTTTACCTTATATGACAATTGAGTACTTCGATAACATTTGATTAGATAATTTGAAATATCTTTATATAAATGGAAGTATATGTATGATTTTAACTTGAACACAGTATTTGGAATAAGGAAACCAGATTGTTTCTTTGTAAGCAGGTGTTCCATTCGTCACAATATACTAATCAGAGACATACAAACACATTTATCTCTTGTCCTTTACAAAGGTGTGATTTGAATCAGTCTTCTTTATCAGAGAAAGGGTTAAGTATAGTTCCTGTATGATAAGCCAGCTAATTTATTTTAATCATTTTGAGAATGATAGTTACTATGTAGATTCGCCATAAGGAAGTGATCAAAGCTGTCAACCACGTCGAATTTGAATTTTCACCAATTTCCTGTCGGACAAAAAATGGAGTGGTCAATCTTCAACATGGAAGAGTCGACTTTGTGGAATTTTTCAGTGAAAAGGTTAAATATAAATGTTTATTATGAAACGCAGGCCAGTGATAACAACATTAAAATACACTAGAAGAACCGCAGTTCAGAGTGTATAGCGTCGGGGGAACCGGAGGCGGTCGTAGTGAAGTGCCCTGAGCTAGGCACATTTCTTAGCATAGCGTGTACAGTTAGGCTATTAAATAACTATACAAGAGAAAGTTGATGCAAAACATCAATGTCGCCGGAAAAGACTGCATTGATTTATTTATGTATTTTTGACTTTCCTTAGTCTATTCAAACATTGGGAACGTTGAAATGAAAACATTTGCTTATAAATTTAATATGCATACCTATACATTAGGGTATCTATAAAAAATTAACGAAATGTGTACACATTTATCTTGGCTTAAATTTAATTTTGCTGTTGTTACTTATTTAAATAATAGTATTCATTCATATAATTTCAATGTTTGTCAATCTTATTCGAATCACAAGGTAAATATCCTGGTATTGCTTTAAAGGGAGGTAATTTGAAGAAAACAAAAGTCTTCAAAAGGAGAAATATATCAGCATTACCGTCTACAGTTTAAATTGTTCTATTGTTTGTGGATTTAAAAATGTTCTTTTTTTCTTATTTCTACATGTACAACGAAATATTGCGGCTTCTGTTTGACGCAAAGCGTCAAACATTCGTCATGTAGGCTACTTGTCTAAAATAAAATAATATCACTCGCTTTTTCATATCGAAATGCGCATGCGCGAAAATCGATGTTAAAGGTCACGAACCTACACAACAGAATAGGGTCTATATTTAGCTTAGAAACAGTTCCTACTTTAGATATTCATGGATTAACATTATTAAATGAATTCTACACAAATCAAGACATCTCTTTGAACATGAAAACAACATTTAGTAAGTTAAAATTGCTATTAAAAGGAGAATCCGAAATTGACCTCAATGATGACACATAAGAGTCTGCATTAGGGGGTGTTGGTTCACGTCTTGAAGGGACCACTTTTGTCTTCGTAAATAAGACAAAAAACTTAAATGCGAGTGAAATAAAAAAAACTGCAAACATTAAAAAATCGGAATATTTATTTCATTTTAGATGTGTCATTTATTAGTGTTCGTAAACAGCCACAATTGTAATATGTTCAAATCATCTAGATTTGTTTCTTTCTAATAATAAGCCGCCCTCCCATGTGATTTCCGAAAAGCTATTAAAAATAGAAGTCGCGGGCTTCTGCCCGGCGACTAATAAGTTATATGAGTGAACCTCTACTAATATTGGCCACTGGGGGTGTGGCTCGAAATGCTTATATGTGTAGATTAAGACTATTAAACAACTAGATAAGTTGTATGAGTGAACCTCTACTAAGATTGGCCACTAGGGGGCGTGGCTTGTTAGACTTATATGTGTACAGTTAGGCTATTAAACAACTATATAAGTTCTATGAGTGAACCTCTACTAAGATTGGACACTAGGGTGCGTGGCTTGTTAGGCTTGTATATGTACAGTTAGGCTATTGAAAACTATATAAGTTATATGAGTGAACCTCTACTAAGATTGGCCACGAGGGTGCGTGGCTTGTTATGCTTATATGTGTAGATTAAGACTATAAAACAACTATTTAAGTTCTATGAGTGAACCTCCACTATGATTGGCCACTAGGAGGCGTGGCTTGTTATACTTATATGTGTAGATTAAGACTATAAAACAACTATTTAAGTTCTATGAATGAACCTTTACTGAGATTGACTTCTAGGTAGCGGGGTTCATTATGCTTATACGTGTCGAATAAGACTATTGAAACTATTTAAGTTGTATGTGTGAATCTCTACTGAGATTGGTTTCTATAGGGCGGGGATCGTTATGCTTATATGTGTAGAGTAAGACTATTGAAACTATTCAAGTTCTATGTGTGAATCTCTATTGAGATTGGCTTCTATGGGGCGGGGATCGTTATGCTTATATGTGTAGAGTAAGACTATTGATAGCTATTTAAGTTCTATGAAAATAGGTGCGCGATATTGGCCCATCATCGTCGTTTAGTTCGATATTATTGGTCAATAATATTAGTTTGACCTTTCATGGTTGTTTAAATAACACGCACTCACTCACGTTTCGATGTGCTCGATTTGTTTACATGCTTTTATAGTATAATTGACCGTAAACATTATTATTTATTTTTTTACATATTATTATTATAGCGTAATTGACCGTGTACATTATAATTTAAATGTTATACATATTATCATTATAGCTTAATTGACCGTCCACATTATTATTTAAATATTCTACATATTATCATTATAGCAAAATTGTTCGTGGGCAATATTATTTCAATTTGGTTCTTTAAAAGTATTATCGCCATTGAAGTGCTGTATATCCTGTCTATAAAACGAGATTGTTTACGTTTTTTATAAATAAGAAGCATCTTAGATATATCAGCATATTTAACTATGACACTTATGTATTCAATGTGGTTATATTACAAAGTCCCTTTGGCTAATTACCAGCACTGTTGATAAAGCTTTCATCACGATCTTGAGCGCCTAAGGCATATTTTCGATGTCGGAGCATAATGTATTCAACAGCTGTGGGAGTCCGGACGATGAATAATCGTTGGCGTCAATGCATATGTATACGCTTTGGTACAATCAAACCTGGCTCTTGTCACAATCGTGGGCGTCAATGCATATTTATACGCTTTGGTACAATCAAACCTGGCTCTCGTCACAATCGTTGGCGTCAATGCATATTTATACGCTTTGTTACAATCAAACCTGACTCTCGTCACAATCGTTGGCGTCAATGCATATTTATACGCTTTGGTACAATCAAACCTGACTCTCGTCACAATCGTGGGCGTCAATGCATATTTATACGCTTTGGTACAATCAAACCTGGCTCTCGTCACAATCGTTGGCGTCAATGCATATTTATACGCTTTGGTACAATCAAACCTGACTCTCGTCACAATCGTTGGCGTCAATGCATATTTATACGCTTTGGTACAATCAAACATGGCTCTCGTCACAAGCGTGAGCGTCAAGACAAATATAAACTCCTTGGTACGACCAAACCTGGCTTTCTTCTGAATCGTGCGCGTTAAGGCATATTTAAACGCATTGGAACGAACAAACATGGCTTTCATTACAACTGTGATCGTCGAGGCAAATTTAAATGTTTTGGTACGACCAAACCTCGATTTCATAACGTTTGTGAGCAGCAAGGCCTATTAAAACGCTTTGGTACGAATAAACCTGGCGTTCGTCACAATCATGAGCGTCAAGGCATATTTAAAATCCTTGATACGACCAAACCTCGATTTCATAACAATCGTAAGAATCAAGGCACATTTAAACTCCTTGGTACGACCAAACATGGCTAACGTCACAATCGTGGTCGTCAGGGCATATTAAACGCCTTTGTACGACCAAGCATGGCTTTCATAACAATCGTAAGCGTCAATGCTTATTTAAGCTCCTTGGTACGACAAAACCCGGCTAACGTCACAATCGTGGTCGTCAAAGGATATTATACGCCTTGGTACCACCAAGCATGGCTCTCGTCTCAATAATGAGCTTCAAGACAAATCTAAACTCCCTAAGACGACCAAACCCGGCTTTCTTTTCAATCGGGCGCGTTAAGACGTATTTAAAAGCATTTGAACATGGCTACACATTGGTACGACCAAACATGGCTTTCATTACAGTCGTGATCGTCGAGGCCTATTTAAACGCATTAGTACGACCAAACATGGCTTTCATTACAATCGTGATCGTCGAGGCCTATTTAAACGCATTGATACGACCAACCCTAGATTTCATAACAATTGTGAGCACCAAGGCATATCAAAACGCTTTGGTACGATCAATTGTGGCTTTCGTCAAAATCGAGATCGTCGAGGAATATTTGAACTCCTTGGTACGAACAAACCTGGCTAATTCACATTTCTGAAAGCACGATTATTAAATAGAGATCAAAACATAGTGGTAAAAGTAAAATGTATAAGTTTAAGCTAATCGTTCCAATGGCTACATTTAAGATTTATAAAGACGTCTGTTACAGAGTCTTCAAAGTGCGTCTGAATGTTGGAAAGGGTTAGCGTAAACGTAAAGACGTCCGTTACAGAGGATTCAAAGTGCGTCTGAATGTTATAAAGGGTTAGCGTGAACGTAAAGACGTCCGTTACAGAGGCTTCAAAGTGCGTCTGAATGTGGGAAAGGGTTAGCGTGAACGTAAAGACGTCCGTTACAGAGGCTTCAATGTACGTCTGAATGTGGGAACGGGTTAGCGTGAACGTAAAGACGTCCGTTACAGAGGCTTCAAAGTGCATCTGAATGTGGGAAAAGGGTTAGCGTGAACGCAAAGACGTCCGTTACAGAGGCTTCAAAGTGCGTCTGAATGTGGGAAAGGGTTAGCGTGAACGCAAAGACGTCCGTTACAGAGGCTTCAAAGTGCGTCTGAATGTGGGAAAGGGTTAGCGTAAACGCAAAGACGTCCATTACAGAGGCTTCAAAGTGCGTCTGAATGTGGGAAAGGGTTAGCGTGAACGCAAAGACGTCCGTTACAGAGGCTTCAAAGTGCGTCTGAATGAGGGAAATGGTTAGCGTGAACGCAAAGACGTCCGTTACAGAGGCTTCAAAGTGCATCTGAATGTGGGAAAGAGTTAACGTCAACGTAAAGACGTCCGTTAAAGAGGCTTCAAAGTGCGTCTTATGAGGGAAAGGGTTACCGTTAGCGTAAATGCATATGTTTTGAAACTGGTCATATTATATTATTTTGTTCACAATCTTAGTAATATGTCTGAACAATTAAATATTCAGTTAAATGTACAGTTGATTAATACTATCGGTTGGTTATGAATGTTCGAAAGGGTTAGCGTGAACGTGAAGACGTCCGTTACAGAGGCTTCAAAGTGCGTCTGAATGTTGGAAAGGGCTAGCGTGAACGTAAAGACGTCCGTTACAGAGGCTTCAAAGTGCATCTGAATGTTGGAAAGGGTTAGCGTGAACGTAAAGACGTCCGTTACAGAGGCTTCAAAGTGCGTCTGAATGATGGAAAGGGTAAGCGTGAACGTAAAGACGTCCGTTACAGAGGCTTCAAAGTGCGTCTGAATGTTGGAAAGGGTTAGCGTGAACGTAAAGACGTCCGTTACAGAGGCTTCAAAGTGCATCTGAATGTTGGAAAGGGTTAGCGTGAACGTAAAGACGTCCGTTACAGAGGTTTCAAAGTGCATCTGAATGTGGGAAAGGGTTAGCGTAAACGTAAAGACGTCTGTTACAGAGGCTTCAAAGTGCGTCTGAATGTGGGAAAGGGTTAGCGTGAATGCAAAGACGTCCGTTACAGAGGCTTCAAAGTGCGTCTGAATGTGGGAAAGGGTTAGCGTGAACGCAAAGACGTCCGTTACAGAGGCTTCAAAGTGCGTCTGAATGAGGGAAATGGTTAGCGTGAACGCAAAGACGTCCGTTACAGAGGCTTCAAAGTGCATCTGAATGTGGGAAAGAGTTAACGTCAACGTAAAGACGTCCGTTAAAGAGACTTCAAAGTGCGTCTTATGAGGGAAAGGGTTACCGTTAGCGTAAATGCATATGTTTTGAAACTGGTCATATTATATTATTTTGTTCACAATCTTAGTAATATGTCTGAACAATTAAATATTCAGTTAAATGTACAGTTGATTAATACTATCGGTTGGTTATGAATGTTCGAAAGGGTTAGCGTGAACGTGAAGACGTCCGTTACAGAGGCTTCAAAGTGCGTCTGAATGTTGGAAAGGGCTAGCGTGAACGTAAAGACGTCCGTTACAGAGGCTTCAAAGTGCATCTGAATGTTGGAAAGGGTTAGCGTGAACGTAAAGACGTCCGTTACAGAGGCTTCAAAGTGCGTCTGAATGATGGAAAGGGTAAGCGTGAACGTAAAGACGTCCGTTACAGAGGCTTCAAAGTGCGTCTGAATGTTGGAAAGGGTTAGCGTGAACGTAAAGACGTCCGTTACAGAGGCTTCAAAGTGCATCTGAATATTGGAAAGGGTTAGCGTGAACGTAAAGACGTCCGTTACAGAGGTTTCAAAGTGCATCTGAATGTGGGAAAGGGTTAGCGTAAACGTAAAGACGTCTGTTACAGAGGCTTCAAAGTGCGTCTGAATGTGGGAAAGGGTTAGCGTGAATGCAAAGACGTCCGTTACAGAGGCTTCAAAGTGCGTCTGAATGTGGGAAAGGGTTAGCGTGAACGCAAAGACGTCCGTTACAGAGGCTTCAAAGTGCGTCTGAATGTGGGAAAGTGTTAGCGTAAACGCAAAGACGTCCGTTACAGAGGCTTCAAAGTGCGTCTGAATGTGGGAAAGGGTTAGCGTAAACGTAAAGACGTCCGTTACAGAGGCTTCAAAGTGCGTCTGAATGTGGGAAAGGGTTAGCGTGAACGCAAAGACGTCCGTTACAGAGGCTTCAAAGTGCATCTGAATGTGGGAAAGAGTTAACGTCAACGTAAAGACGTCCGCTACAGAGGCTTCAAAGTGTGTCTGAATGAGGGAAAGAGTTAACGTCAACGTAAAGACGTCCGTTACAGAGGCTTCAAAGTGCATCTGAATGTGGGAAAGAGTTAACGTCAACGTAAAGACGTCCGTTACAGAGGCTTCAAAGTGCATCTGAATGTGGGGAAGAGTTAACGTCAACGTAAAGACGTCCGTTACAGAGGCTTCAACGTGCGTCTGAATGAGGGAAAGGGTTACCGTTAGCGTAAATGCATATGTTTTGAAACTGGTCATATTATATTAATTTGTTCACAATCTTAGTAATATGTCTGAACAATTAAATATACAGTTGATTAATACTATCGGTTGGTTATGAATTCAAATGTTTTCAAAAGTCGTCTGCTTCAGAGACGTCAGATAGCGTCTGGTTCTAGGAAAGGCTTAACTGTTAGACGTTTAGGGTCGTCTACTTAAAAAGCATCAGACGAAAACCTATGTTATCTAGAATACACTCGTTTTGTCCAATGTCTCATTTTCCTATAATGTTTCGAATTTTAGATGTCGTCTTGATATGAGGAACGGTCACTCGGGTGGTTTATCGACATTCTATTTTACTTTGATTGCATAATTATTCAATCTGATTCAATTGCTATGTTGACCTAAACAAAACAAGTAAACAGCCCAAAGACATCGAATGAAATCGATATATACAAATAATCTGGTTTTTTGGTTAATTTTGTATTCGACCGGATAATTGGATTTTGGATCGCACTGAGAAGTTTTCTTTCAACTGTTTCTCACAAACAACACATCTGCAGCAGACGATGTTGAAAACATCTTGGAAAAAGGGAATGCAAATCTCTTTAAATAAACATGTGATTATTAGATGGAATTGTTTTTAAAACGGTCAGCTGCATATGCGTCTAAAAGTATCTACAAGAGGGAAAATGATGAAATAAAGAAATAAAATGGCTACATGTTGATATACATAAACTCGGTCTTACAAAAAAACTCTACTAGTTGTCTGTATCTAAAGAATATCCCTTTGTTACATCAACACTTACGTTGCCGCCTTTGCAGTATATTATATTCGAGGACATTCAAGGAAATGGGAAATTTGCGTAATAAACATATCATTCGACAGTATTTTCTGATTACCAAAAGGCTGTATAACCTTTTGTAATATGTTTAGATGCATGTATATACAATAACAATGTGGTATACTATAACTATCTTAAATGTGCAGAAAAAAATAGTTTTATATAAATAAGATCAATGTGGCGTCCGAGAAATTGCTGTTTTAATTTTGCTTTTCATTTCTTCACAATCTTTAAAAATAATGTATCGGTATGTGAGAAAGGGTTTATATTTAAAATGTTGTTACCGTTTCACGCAATACAATACAATACAATACAATACAATACTGACTTTCTAACTTACGTACTAGGTTGTAAATCCGTATACTTCTGTACGCGGTTTAAATTTACCATTTACCAACTACAATATAACTGCAACATATGATTTCTGAATAGTCTTGACAAAGAAATGCGCCGTTTCATGAGAAAACCAACACTATGGAATCTGCGTAATGTATCGATCCAGATCAGCCTGCTCAGTCCGCGCAGGCTAATCCGGGCCGACTTATTCTGTCTCAGGGGGATAGAGGTACATGTATAATGTAATGATTCCTGAAACAGAAAATCCACAGGAGGCCAAAAGTGTCTGTCCGGGTTAGCCTGCGCGGCTTGTTTAGGCTGATCCGGGTCGATACTTTACGCAGAGTCCAAAACGTTAGTTTTCTCGTGGAACGGCTCATATGCAGTAAATGAATTTAATTTGCATTGAACAAATCAGTCATGACCGGAGTCTTTTGTTTCCGCCTTACTTACTGTATATACACGAGCCTTGTCTAGCGTAATGCCTTTCTTACTGTGTATACACAAACCTTGTCTATCGTAATGCCTTCCTTACTGCCTATAGACGAGCCTTGTCTAGCGTAATGCCTCCCTAACTATATATACACAAACCTTGTCTAGCGTAATCCTCCCTTAATGTATAATATACACGAGCATTGGCTAGCGTAATGCTTACTTACTGTCTAAACACGAGCCTTGTGTAGCGAAATGCCTTACTTACTGTCTAAACACGAGTCTTGTGTAGCGAAATGCCTTACTTACTGTCTAAACACGAGTCTTGTGTAGCGAAATGCCTTACTTACTGTTTATGAACAAGCCGTGTCTAGAGTAATGCCTTACTTATTGTATATACACGAGCCTTGCCTAGCGTTATGCCTTACTAACTATCTAACCACGAGCCTTTTTTCTAGCGTAATGCCTTTCTTACTGTTTATGAACAAGCCTTGTCTAGCGTTATGCCTTACTTATTGTATATACACGAGCCTTGTCTAGCGTTATGCCTTACTTACTATCTAAACACGTGCCTTTTGCTAGCGTAATGCCTTCCTTACTGTTTATGAACAGGCCTTGTCTAGCGTAATGCCTTACTAACTGTCTAAGCAAGAGCCTTTTCTAGCGTTATGTCTTCCTTAATGTTAAGAACAAACCTTGTCTAGCGTAATGCCTTCCTTACTGTTTATGAACAAGCCTTGCCAAGCGTAATGCCTTACTTACTGCCTATACACGAGCCTTGTCTAACGTAATGCCGTCTTTATATATATACACGAGCATTGTCTAGCGTAATGCTTACTTACTGTCTAAACACGAGTCTTGTGTAGCGAAATGCCTTACTTACTGTTTATGAACAAGCCGTGTCTAGAGTAATGCCTTACTTATTGTATATACACGAGCCTTGTCTAGCGTAATGCCTTACTAACTATCTAAACACGAGCATTACCTAGCGTAATGCCTTACTTACTGTTTATGAACAAACCTTGTCAAGCGTAGTGCCTTACTTACTGTCTTTACACAAGCCTTGTCTAGCGTAATGCCTTACCTACTGTTTTTACACGAGCGTAATGCCTTCCCTATTGTTAATACACGAGCATTGTCTAACAATTCGGGTTCTTGTTGCATGTTCGTACAGTGAAGACTCCGGTTAGCCTTTGCTATCCGCATATATGATATACAATTACGTAAAAGCAATATTCTTGTTGTTGACAAAGATTAACAGACAGGGAAGTAGTTAATATCATCCCTCATGGTACAAGTGTCATAGTTCCTGTTTTACACACATGTACCTTTAAAAAAGACGCACTGGAGTGTCAATGGGACCCCAAAGCTTAAGGCGCGACCTTGCTATACGTCCTTGAACCACTTCATACGAACTATGGTATTATTATAGATGTACCGTTCGACGAGAAAACAAACGAACTCTGCATAATGAATCGACCAATATCAACCTGCGACAGACACGTTTCGCCTCCTGAGGATTTTCTGTTTCAGGAATCATTACTCTATACCTCTACTTCCCCTTATCCCCCCATACTCGTGCGTGAAAAGTGTGCACAAGTTGGCATCCTGAATAGTGTCAGTGTATGTTTAGATCGCCTTGTCCCATTCTGAACAGTGTCAGTGTATGTTTAGATCGCCTTGTCCCATTCTGAACAGTGTCAGTGTATGTTTATATCGCCCTGTACCATTCTGAACAGTGTCAGTGTATGTTCAGATCGCTTTGTCCCATTCTGAACAGTGTCAGTGTATGTTTATATCGCCCTGTCCCATTTTGAACAGTGTCAGTGTATGTTCAGATCCCCCTGTCCAATTATTAACAGTGTCAGTGTATGTTCAGATCCCCCTGTCCAATTATTAACAGTGTCAGTGTATGTTCAGATCGCCTTGTCCCATTCCGAACAGTGTCAGTATTTGTTTAGATCGCCCTGTCCCATTCTGAACAGTGTCAGTGTATGTTCAGATCCCCCTGTCCACTTATTAACAGTGTCAGTGTATGTTCAGATCCCCCTGTCCAATTATTAACAGTGTCAGTGTATGTTCAGATCGCAATATCAAATTCCGAACAGTGGCAGCGTATGTTCAAAGCGCCCTGTCCCATTTTGAAGAGTGTCAGTGTATGTTAAGATCGCCCTGTCCATCTGCCTAGTGTCAGTGTATGTATAGATCACCCTATCCCATTATGAACAGTGTCAGTGTATGTATAGATCACCCTGTCTCATTCTGGAAAGTGTCAGTATATGCATAGATCACCCTGTCTCATTCAGAACTGTCTCATTTTGAACAGAGTCAGTGTATGTTCAGATCGCCCTGTCCCACTCTGAACAATGTCAGTGTATGTTCAGATAACCCTGTCCCATTCTGAACAGTGTCAGTGTATGTTTAGATCGCCCTGTCCCACTCTGAACAATGTCAGTGTATGTTCAGATCACTTTGTTCCATTCTGAACAATGTCAGTGTATGTTCAGATCGCCTGTCCCACTCTGAACAATTTCAGTGTATATTCAGATCACCCCTGTCCCATTCTGAACAGTGTCAGTGTATGTTCAGATCACTCTATCTCATTTTGAACAGTGTCAGTGTATGTTCAGATCGCCCTGTCCCACTCTGAACAATGTCAGTGTATGTTCAGATCACCCTGTCCCATTCTGAACAGTGTCAGTGTATGTTTAGATCGCCCTGTCCCACTCTGAACAATGTCAGTGAATGTTCAGATCACCTTGTTCCATTCTGAACAATGTCAGTGTATGTTCAGATCACCCTGTCCCACTCTGAACAATTTCAGTGTATGTTCAGATCACCCTGTCCCATTCTGAATAGTGTCAGTGTATGTTCAGATCACCCTGTCCCATTCTGAACAGTGAAGTGTATGTTCAGATCACCCTATCCCATTCTGAACAGTGAAGTGTATGTTTAGATCACCCTGTCCCATTCTGAACAGTGAAATGTATGTTTAGATCACCCTGTCCGATTCTGAACAGTGAAGTGTATGTTTAGATCACCCTGTCCCATTCTGAACAGTGAAGTGTATGTTTAGATCACCCTGTCCCATTCTGAATAGTGAAGTGTATGTTTAGATCACCCTGTCTCATTCTAAAACAGTGAAGTGTATGCTTAGATCACCCTGTCCCATTATGAACAGTGAAGTGTATGTTCAGATAACCCTGTCCCATTCTGAACAGTGTCAGTGTATGTTTAGATCGCCCTGTCCCACTCTGAACAATGTCAGTGTATGTTCATATCACTTTGTTCCATTCTGAACAATGTCAGAGTATGTTCAGATCGCCCTGTCCCACTCTGAACAATTTCAGTGTATATTTAGATCACCCTGTCCCATTCTGAACAGTGTCAGTGTATGTTCAGATCACTCTGTCCCATTCTGAACAGTGAAGTGTATTTTCAGATTACCCTGTCCCATTCTGAACAGTGAAGTGTATGTTCAGATCACCCTGTCCCATTCTGTACAGTGAAGTGTATGTTTAGATCACCCTGTCCGATTCTGGACAGTGAAGTGTATGTTTAGATCACCCTGTCCCATTCTGAACAGTGAAGTGTATGTTTAGATCACCCTGTCCCATTCTGAACAGTGAAGTGTATGTTTAGATCACCCTGTCTCATTCTGAACAGTGATGTGTATGTTTAGATCACCCTGTCCCATTCTAAAACAGTGAAGTGTATGTTTAGATCACCCTGTCCCATTATGAACAGTGAAGTGTATGTTTAGATCACCTTGTCTCATTCTGAACAGTGAAGTGTTTGTTCGGATCGCCCTGTCCCATTCTGAACAGTGAAGTGTATGTTCAGATCACCCTGTCCCATTCTGAACAGTGAAGTGTGTATTTAGATCACCCTGTCCCATTCTGAACAGTGAAGTGTATGTTTAGATCACCCTGTCCCATTCTGAACAGTGAAGTGTATGTTTAGATCACCCTGTCTCATTCTGAACACTGAAGTGTTTGTTCAGATCACCCTGTCCCATTCTGAACAGTGAAGTGTATGTTCAGATCACCCTGTCCCATTCTGAACAGTGAAGTGTATGTTCAGATCACCCTGTCCCATTCTGAACAGTGTCAGTGTATGTTCAGATCACCCTGTCCCATTCTGAACAGTGAAGTGTATGTTCAGACCACCCTGTCCCATTCTGAACAGTGAAGTGTATGTTCAGATCACCCTGTCCCATTCTGAACAGTGAAGTGTATGTTCAGATCACCCTGTCCTATTCTGAACAGTGAAGTGTATGTTCAGATCACCCTGTCTCATTCTGAACAATGTCAGTGTATGTTCAGATCACCCTGTCAAATTCTGAACAGTGTCAGTGTATGTTTAGATCGCCCTGTCCCACTCTGAACAATGTCAGTGAATGTTCAGATCACCTTGTTCCATTCTGAACAATGTCAGTGTATGTTCAGATCACCCTGTCCCACTCTGAACAATTTCAGTGTATGTTCAGATCACCCTGTCCCATTCTGAATATTGTCAGTGTATGTTCAGATCACCCTGTCCCATTCTGAACAGTGAAGTGTATGTTCAGATCACCCTATCCCATTCTGAACAGTGAAGTGTATGTTTAGATCACCCTGTCCCATTCTGAACAGTGAAATGTATGTTTAGATCACCCTGTCCGATTCTGAACAGTGAAGTGTATGTTTAGATCACCCTGTCCCATTCTGAACAGTGAAGTGTATGTTTAGATCACCCTGTCCCATTCTGAATAGTGAAGTGTATGTTTAGATCACCCTGTCTCATTCTAAAACAGTGAAGTGTATGCTTAGATCACCCTGTCCCATTATGAACAGTGAAGTGTATGTTCAGATAACCCTGTCCCATTCTGAACAGTGTCAGTGTATGTTTAGATCGCCCTGTCCCACTCTGAACAATGTCAGTGTATGTTCATATCACTTTGTTCCATTCTGAACAATGTCAGAGTATGTTCAGATCGCCCTGTCCCACTCTGAACAATTTCAGTGTATATTTAGATCACCCTGTCCCATTCTGAACAGTGTCAGTGTATGTTCAGATCACTCTGTCCCATTCTGAACAGTGAAGTGTATTTTCAGATTACCCTGTCCCATTCTGAACAGTGAAGTGTATGTTCAGATCACCCTGTCCCATTCTGTACAGTGAAGTGTATGTTTAGATCACCCTGTCCGATTCTGGACAGTGAAGTGTATGTTTAGATCACCCTGTCCCATTCTGAACAGTGAAGTGTATGTTTAGATCACCCTGTCCCATTCTGAACAGTGAAGTGTATGTTTAGATCACCCTGTCTCATTCTGAACAGTGATGTGTATGTTTAGATCACCCTGTCCCATTCTAAAACAGTGAAGTGTATGTTTAGATCACCCTGTCCCATTATGAACAGTGAAGTGTATGTTTAGATCACCTTGTCTCATTCTGAACAGTGAAGTGTTTGTTCGGATCGCCCTGTCCCATTCTGAACAGTGAAGTGTATGTTCAGATCACCCTGTCCCATTCTGAACAGTGAAGTGTGTATTTAGATCACCCTGTCCCATTCTGAACAGTGAAGTGTATGTTTAGATCACCCTGTCCCATTCTGAACAGTGAAGTGTATGTTTAGATCACCCTGTCTCATTCTGAACACTGAAGTGTTTGTTCAGATCACCCTGTCCCATTCTGAACAGTGAAGTGTATGTTCAGATCACCCTGTCCCATTCTGAACAGTGAAGTGTATGTTCAGATCACCCTGTCCCATTCTGAACAGTGTCAGTGTATGTTCAGATCACCCTGTCCCATTCTGAACAGTGAAGTGTATGTTCAGACCACCCTGTCCCATTCTGAACAGTGAAGTGTATGTTCAGATCACCCTGTCCCATTCTGAACAGTGAAGTGTATGTTCAGATCACCCTGTCCTATTCTGAACAGTGAAGTGTATGTTCAGATCACCCTGTCTCATTCTGAACAATGTCAGTGTATGTTCAGATCACCCTGTCAAATTCTGAACAGTGTCAGTGTATGTTTAGATCGCCCTGTCCCACTCTGAACAATGTCAGTGAATGTTCAGATCACCTTGTTCCATTCTGAACAATGTCAGTGTATGTTCAGATCACCCTGTCCCACTCTGAACAATTTCAGTGTATGTTCAGATCACCCTGTCCCATTCTGAATATTGTCAGTGTATGTTCAGATCACCCTGTCCCATTCTGAACAGTGAAGTGTATGTTCAGATCACCCTATCCCATTCTGAACATTGAAGTGTATGTTTAGATCACCCTGTCCCATTCTGAACAGTGAAATGTATGTTTAGATCACCCTGTCCGATTCTGAACAGTGAAGTGTATGTTTAGATCACCCTGTCCCATTCTGAACAGTGAAGTGTATGTTTAGATCACCCTGTCCCATTCTGAATAGTGAAGTGTATGTTTAGATCACCCTGTCTCATTCTAAAACAGTGAAGTGTATGCTTAGATCACCCTGTCCCATTATGAACAGTGAAGTGTATGTTCAGATAACCCTGTCCCATTCTGAACAGTGTCAGTGTATGTTTAGATCGACCTGTCCCACTCTGAACAATGTCAGTGTATGTTCATATCACTTTGTTCCATTCTGAACAATGTCAGAGTATGTTCAGATCGCCCTGTCCCACTCTGAACAATTTCAGTGTATATTTAGATCACCCTGTCCCATTCTGAACAGTGTCAGTGTATGTTCAGATCACTCTGTCCCATTCTGAACAGTGAAGTGTATTTTCAGATTACCCTGTCCCATTCTGAACAGTGAAGTGTATGTTCAGATCACCCTGTCCCATTCTGTACAGTGAAGTGTATGTTTAGATCACCCTGTCCGATTCTGGACAGTGAAGTGTATGTTTAGATCACCCTGTCCCATTCTGAACAGTGAAGTGTATGTTTAGATCACCCTGTCCCATTCTGAACAGTGAAGTGTATGTTTAGATCACCCTGTCTCATTCTGAACAGTGATGTGTATGTTTAGATCACCCTGTCCCATTCTAAAACAGTGAAGTGTATGTTTAGATCACCCTGTCCCATTATGAACAGTGAAGTGTATGTTTAGATCACCCTGTCTCATTCTGAACAGTGAAGTGTTTGTTCGGATCACCCTGTCCCATTCAGAACAGTGAAGTGTATGTTCAGATCACCCTGTCCCATTCTGAACAGTGAAGTGTGTATTTAGATCACCCTGTCCCATTCTGAACAGTGAAGTGTATGTTTAGATCACCCTGTCCCATTCTGAACAGTGAAGTGTATGTTTAGATCACCCTGTCTCATTCTGAACACTGAAGTGTTTGTTCAGATCACCCTGTCCCATTCTGAACAGTGAAGTGTATGTTCAGATCACCCTGTCCCATTCTGAACAGTGAAGTGTATGTTCAGATCACCCTGTCCCATTCTGAACAGTGTCAGTGTATGTTCAGATCACCCTGTCCCATTCTGAACAGTGAAGTGTATGTTCAGACCACCCTGTCCCATTCTGAACAGTGAAGTGTATGTTCAGATCACCCTGTCCCATTCTGAACAGTGAAGTGTATGTTCAGATCACCCTGTCCTATTCTGAACAGTGAAGTGTATGTTCAGATCACCCTGTCTCATTCTGAACAATGAAGTGTATGTTCAGATCACCCTGTCCCATTCTGAACAGTGAAGTGTATGTTCAGATCACCCTGTCCCATCCTGAACAGTAAAGTGTATGTTCAGATCACCCTGTCTCATTCTGAACAGTGAAGTGTATGTTCAGATCACCCTGTCCCATTCTGAACAGTGAAGTGTATGTTCAGATCGCCCTGTCCCATTCTAAACGGTGTCAGTGTATGTTCAGATCTGCCCAGTCTTTTCAGACTTAACACAAGTTTGCTTTTGCTGACCCTTCTTCAAACAATCTTGTTTTACTAATTTGTGAAAAGTGAAGATCTTGATCAGATTGTTCGGATGCATAGATCTGTATCTCGCATTACGTATTTCTAGAAAATGTTTTTGTTATATAAAGTTTTATACGGATCTATGGAAATTTAAGTTTAAATAGTGTCGAACCCTGCAATTATATGTCAACATTCAATAAACAACTGAAATTTAATACTTTTATTTTCAATCTAAAACCATATAAATATAGAACATGCATATAAAATATGGACAAGTGACATTCGGTGACATTCTACAAGATTTGTTCAAGTCATGTTCATTGGTCGCAAAAACATGGCCACCAAAATGAGTTATTGTGGTCGACTGTTTGGTTGATATGACAAATCACATAAATCAGGTGAGCGATCAAGGGCCATCATGGCCCTCTTGTTTCAAAAGTTGTCTTCTGCAGATGCATTTAAATGCATTTATAAGTGGGAAAAGGTTAAGATACTACTGCAGTTTGGATAGTGCTTGCCACTTTAGCTTTAGTACAACTAGTGATCAGTTTAAACTTTTTTGCTTTGTTTTGCAGATCGCAAACAGCTTCAAGATGTTTCTACATCTCCTGAGACCATGTAATGTCCGGTTAACCTTCAGACGATTGATGAGTCTTCTAGTGGCAGATTTTAATGAAGTTGGGTCAAACAAGCGTAAATTTGAGAATTTAGTTTACACTGAATTTTTGACTTATGTCAGAGAAGTTAGCAGTAAGTAGAGTTCAAACTCACCTGATATGGGCTGACCTGAATAGAAAAAAACAGTTAGGATCAGAGGACCACAATATCTCTCCTCTTAATCAATCAAACCCTATGTTGCGGGTGAGACAATTATTTTGAGTACCCACAACATAGGGTTTGAGTGTCAAATAAGGATTTTAGAATATGAAAAATTTCCCTTATCTAGTCAGCTCTGTAGGATCAAACATGCTAAATTTATTTCAAACCTTCCCTTGAAACATAAAACTCTTCATACTTCAGAATATTTGATAAAAGTGGAAATGGGACAATTGTATCAAAATTTATTTTAATGCCTTTTGAGCATGTAAATGGTGTACAGCTTATATAACTTTACTAAAAGCACTATACTTCATAGTAGTTTTAGACTTGTACTTAATTAAGAAATACAATGTAGTGTGAAATACATTTTTACCTGTAAATTATGAAATGAGTTAATAAGCCAATTGCCTAGATTGCTGAAACAAGTGTCTTGTTTAAGTTATCAATTCTCACATATTGCAAAACATAATGCCTTTAACTATAAGGCCCACTTGTATGAACTATCAACAAATATAATATAAACATGTAGTTTCCTATTATATGTTATGGACAGAAAGTTTCCTCTTACATTTTCATTAGTAAATTATACTTCTTAAGTTCAGAAGAACAAGAAACAAGTAAATATTATGGTCCTAAACAGTTTAAAAACACATGTATATATACTATTAATCAGGAAAAAGAAACTGCCCATAAGGAAAAATGTTAAAACACAAACCTAGATCAATGGAAAATATTGGACCTTCGTTTGGAGTTGGTTTATGAATTTGAAGAGTAGCCTTTCTAAACGGTGACAGTTATTCACAGTTAGCCATAACCTAAGCTTCGACTGTTTATTTGTCTTGCTTAGAAATGTTATGTCTATAGCCCTATATGGATGTATATGAGATTTATAGGGACACTTTGAAAATCCTCTTGTCTGAAACCAAAACGCCGATAGCTTAGATATTTGGTATGTAGTATTGTCTAGTAGTCCTCTACCAAGATTGTTCAAATTATGCTCCTGTCAAAATTGGCCCCTACCCTGGGGTCACCTGTTTTACATAGAGAGATATAGGAAAAACTTTGAAAATCTTCTTCTTAGAAACGGACCTATCAGTTTTCTCATGTCATATTAATTTGACAAAAGACAGACAACATTGGTTGGGTTATTTGCCTTGTGACAAGTGGAGCTATACTTGACTCTGGGCCTCTTGTATAAGCTTACCTGATCGCATTACAAATCATATTGCATAACTCAGCTGAGTGATCCAAGGCCATCATGGCCCTCTTGTTAAATGATATGTCCGAACTTAAGCAGGAGATGCTCAACATTACTTTTGGTCCCAGTCTGGACATTGCATCATTTGGCTCCATGGTCACATGTTCAAAAATGTTTAATTAAAAACAGGTGTCTGAAAAAATAAACTATGTTTCCAACAGCGTTTCATGCTATTGTTCTTGAAATATATTTTTCAGGTGGAAGACGAGAAGGGGTGTCAATACATGAAGTTTTGCAGTTTATCACTGGAGCAGATGCAGAGCCAACTCTTGGATTTGGCATTTCTCCCTTGATATCATTTGTTGAATACAGTAGTTCATTCTTGCCAACTGCAAATACATGCATAAACAGACTGTTATTACCTCGACCAACAAACAGTGTGTCACTTCCAAAACGAAATGTTCTCTTTGAAATGTATGACTTAGCTTTCAGAAATACTTATTATGGCTTGATGTAACTGCATTTGTATTAAATGAACATGTGAACTAACAACTTCCATCATTTAAGGAAACAAATCTGCAGTAAACCTAACAGCCTAGTTTGCCATCGCAACATATTTAAACTACTTTATTTGTAATTTGTGTAAATTTATAACATAAAATTGATTGATTAATCTAAAAAGATTTTTTGACATTATTTCAAAGGTTCCAGAAATTTGCAAATTTCCAAGAGGATCAGTTCTAGCAAGTCATTGTTGGAGTATGCATCCAAGTTAATTTCTATTCAAAAACATTTCAGTGTGTCTATACTTATAATTGAGTAAATTTTTGTTTACATAAAGATTATTGTATGTTTGAGAATGTATTTGGTCATTCTTTATGTTTGTTTTCTTGTTTTCATGCAGTTCACTTATTCACAAGTAATATTTAATCTTATTACAAAATGTTCAGTTTAATCTTGAACTATTTCATGTTTTCTAAACCCTTTCCAAGATACAAGAAATCTGCAGCAGACGACTTTGAAAACATCTAGGCAAAAATAGGGAAAATCTCTATAAATGAAGGTATGATTACTGAAAAAAAGGTTGCAAACATTGTGACAAATGGAGAAATTGCTTGTTTTGAGTAATATCTCTTTTTGTTACAATGTTTTAAAAAGTTGTCTGCTGCAGAGGCGTCTAGAAGTCAGAAAAATGTCATTAGGCTTGCCAAAGACTGAAATTACATTTTTTTCTGAGCTAGTTTAATAAAAGCTGACATGAAATGTATGTCAAATGAGTTTACAATATCTCATGTGATTTATTTCGATTATTACTTTTCAACTTTAGAATTATGCAGTCTTGTAGACAATAGTTATTTTCCACAATAACTTGAAATAGCAGATATAGTAATACTTAGAGTCCTAAGATTCTTCTTGGAGATTATGTTTAAACAATTATTTGTGTGAACTATTAGACCAGTGCCATTTTGATGAAGGGTCAACCAACTCAGTTCAGGCAAAAAGTACACTAACTTGACAGGGTTCACAAAGGGTCTGTACAAACTTGAAAAGTGTTTGAACTTTTAAGGGACTTTAAAAAAATATTTTTTTTGCCTTGAAAGTGCTTGAGAATGTGTATGCTGTTGGAGGTACAGATACATCTCTTTCCCCACATTATTTATCATATTATCCAACTAACCCTATAATGTGGGTACTCAAAAGTATAGTCTCATTGAGATAATTCTTTTGAGTACCTACACAATAGGGTTAGATGATCAAATAAATATTTCAGAAAATGCAAAACGACCCTTATCTAGAGCTCCGTGTTGTCAGTAAAAGTGCTTGACTTTCAAATAATTAGAGTTGTAACTATATAGAACCCTATGTCTATGAGTTCTCCATCATATTACTTTTGTATCAACTATATTATTTTCTGTGTTAAATGGTCTTATTGTATGATGAATACATAACAATGTAAATTACTAATATTATATAGACGTCGGTATGTACTCATGCAACAGTTCAATTGACACAAGACTATACAGGCCTATAACTATGTACATCCTGTTGCCATACTCAGAATTCTAGTCCCACTGATGTGACCTGTACATAAATTTATAGTTGAGGCATGCTGAACAAAATTCTAGTCTTTGGCCTTCTTATTTGACGCTGTACCGTCAATCACAGGTTTCAAGGAACTTTTGAAAAATACTGTCCATAGATATTCAATAATATAGTTGTGCAGTCGCATCTTATTCGTGATATACTTGAACTAAGGTTATATATCCCAGAGCCCAGCTTGTATATCCAGGACAACCAATCCTAGTGTATTATTGTGTCGATATACTAATGGCTTTCCTTCCTTCCTTAGTATTACAACTGATTCACTGGTGTAAGGATAAATGGTCCAGTAGTACTGGTTATTTACCCAGGAACAACAGAAAAATTGTTGAAAGCGGCATAAAACTCCAACTAACAAGTGCTGATATATATGTCTGCATTAATGCTGTATGATCCAAATGGACAGTTTTTCAGAAGTTTCCTGAAACCTGCTGTGATTTATTAACAAGCATAGCCAGATTTGGGTTATTTCGCCTTGAGGCAGTAGAGTGATACTGGCCCTCTTGGGCCCCTTGTATAAGCTAAACTGACCTTAAAATGAGTTATTGTGATTGCATACCTCAAGTGAGCGATCCAGGGCCAATATGGCCCTCTTGTTTGGGTCACTTGGTCAGAGGTCAAGGTCTTATTAGGCCTTGGAAAATTAAGTTAAATTTCAGATAACATTGTGAAACGCCTAGGGGCTACCTTTTTTCATCCAATCTCCTTAAAAGTTCATAAGAACATCTGACAAGCCTTAACTTTATGCATAAGCATTAAAAACCAAATGGCTTAACTGGGCTTATTTACATATGAATCATGTCTAGCAATTTAGGGTCTTAATGACATTTAAAGACATTGGCATAAAACTAGTGGGGTTACACTTTCAGACGTTTTAGTTTTTTGTCCGTAGGTGCACTTATATATATGCCCAAGTCTTCAATGTGCCCAGATGCATTGAGAGCCTAAATTATTGGACATGGCTCATACATATACATGTATGATAGAAATAGAAATATGTCATCAATAAAAGAAATGTATAAAATGCAAAATGTTATTCTTCGACTATGTTTTATTAGATTAACATTATCAACTATAATTCATGATCCCTGCAATATTTTTGATTGCCTTTCAAGACCAATAGATTAAATGCATTTTGACGCATCTGGAGAAAACGACTTTTGTAAACATAGTAGCAAATGGAGAATTGCTCAGGATAAGCAATTTCATCTTTTGCCACAATGTTTTTCAACAAATATTAATGAATATGTTATTAGTTAAGAGTCAAAAACATTGTGGCAAAAGGAGCAATTGTTCATTATAAGCTATTTCTCATTTTGCCACAATGTTTTCGTCTGATGAGCCTTACTGTAAGCATATGCATTAGGATCCAAATTGCTAAACCAGGCTACATCATACATTTGAATCGTATCTAGTGATCTGAACTTGCTTTGATTTTATTTTTTTGGTCAAAACTCTGGTGAGACAGTGCGGATGCATCAAGACCCCAAATAGTTAGACGCGTCTCATATATACATATATGTTTGTTATGTCGTCAATCAAAGTATTAAAGAAATATAAAAAATGCAACTACACTTTCAGCTTTAATTCATGATCCCTGCAATAACCGATTCAAATAGTGAGAAAATCCGATTCGTTTCAATCATTTCCATCATTTCTCCTGTTAACTATTTCTCCCATTAACTAATCGGCAACTACAGTAAACCCTTTTAGATCACCTGAACCGAAGGCTCAAGGTTATCTATTCTGATCACTCTGTCAGTCTTCGTCAATAACTTTTAGCTTTAAACAACATCTCCTAAACCACTGGACCAATTTCAGCCAAACTTCACAGTAATGTTCCTTTGGTTGTCCTCTTTCAAAGATCTATCAATTATATTGAGAACTTTGGTTGCTGCAGCATCAGAAAAAGAGAAAATTCCCAATTTTTAAAATTCTTCTCCTCTGAATCCACTTGTCGGCTTCCAATATTATTTGGTAGAGATGTTCCTTGGGTGACCCTCTACAAAATTGGCCCAAGCTATATTGATTGGTCGAAAAACATGGCAGCCATGCGGAATAAAAAAAAAAGGGGGCTAAATGAAAAAAAATAAAATTCCATTCTTATGACAGTGCTTGTCTGATTTCAAGATAATTAAGCAGAAATGTTTCTTTAGTGACCCTCTACTAAATTTTTTCAAGTCATATTGATTAGTTGAAAGACATAGCAACCAGGCAGCATCAGAAAAGGGGTAAAATGAACTTTTAGCTTCAAATGACATCTCCTTATCTACTGGACAAATTTCAACTCAAACTTCACAGTAACATTTCTTTGGTGGTCCTCTTTCAAATGTGTTCAAAGATATAAATTCTATGTATAACTTTGGTTGCTGCGGCATCAGAAAGGGAGAAAAATGCACAAACTTTAAAATTCTTCTCCTCTGAATCAGCTTTTTGATTCCAAGATAATTTGGTAGAAATGTATCTTGAGTGACCTTCTACAAAAAGTGTTCAAACCATATTGATGGGTTGAAAAACAAGTGGGCCAGGTGCCATCAGAAAAGGGAAAAAATTACAAAACTTTATAATTCGATTCTTATAAAAGTTCTTGTTTGATTTCAAGATAATTTAGCAGAAATGTACCTTTAATGACTCTCTACATAATTTGTTCAAGCCATAGTGGTAGGTTGAAAAAAGATAGCCACCAGGCGGCATCAGAAAATGATAAAATAAATTTTTAGCTTCCATAGACATCTATTTCTAACCATTTGACCGATATCAACCAAACTTCAAAGGAATGTTCCTTTGGTGGTGCTCTTTCAAATTGTTCAAAGAGTTAATGCCTTATTACAAATTTCCTTTACTGATAATCTGTTACATTTACAGTGTCCACTCCTTGCAGTTTCATTTCCACTCTTAATCAAATTTTCCCTGATATAAGCTGTTACACATTTGCTACTATAATATCACTCAGGTGATCGATTTAGGGCCATCTTAGCCCTCTTGTTTTAGGAAATAATTTAGATTCCAAAGCTTTGTCATTATAGTATGATCTACTTAGAATCAAACACATTCTATTAAAAGTTTCTGAGGGAAAATGGTAGTTATTTGACTGAATTTGATATTAAAAGCTTGTAGAAGTATACGTTTAAGCATAAAACAATTAACACTTGGATTGATCAAGTTATAAAGAAATAGTAAATTAATTTACTGGATAATATGGACGTGTTTGTAGAATACTAACAATTATTTTTACTGTTTCTGAACTTACATTTGTGTAGAGTTTGTAGGTGTATGTTAGGTGTGTATGTCAATTATTTGGTTAACAATAAAATTGCTTGTTTGAATGGTTTAACACCTTAACTACTACATCTATGTCCTCTCTGAAGGATGTTTCTTTTGTTGATATGCAAACAACATCAATCAATTATGAAATGATTTGAGTATTAGATGTGATGATCTGTACTGCTCTGTCATAAACATCTATCCCAAAATTAATAGAACACCAGTCAACTGGGCAGTGACTTCTCAATTCTGTGAGACATCTGTCTGTTAAGACGAATGTAGGTTCCCCGAAAATTGGTCTTTCATTTTCTCTGTTTATGTCATTTTCCTGATTGCTGAAACTCTCATTAACACTGAAATTATTTTGTAGAACAGTAACCTGCTCAACAGGCTGGTGTAATGCACCAGTTGTGAACATCTGAACTGGAGACATGCCAGTTGTTCTTATTCTATGAAGATCCCATGCATTCTTCCAAACTTTTAGCTTCTCATTTATTTTGTTTAAAAAACCAAAATGTAATGCCTGTATATGATGCTCATTTAGAATGTCCAACTTCCCACAGTCTTCCATGTAGTAGAATAAATTGTAAAAATATGAAAGTACACCAACATAAACATCCCTCCACAAACGCTCAATTCTTTGATTGTGTGTGCTTTTGCCAGTAAGCATACTTCCCCTATTGCAACCTCGGTGTTTAATCATAAATTCAGCAATCAGCGAATTTTCAAGACCTAAATCAGAGCGTACCCTCAATGGAACACCAAAAGAGTCTACGCCTTTTAAAAAGCAATCCAGTAATGTTTTTGCTTTGTTGTTGTTGGTACATTCTAGGAAAGTAACAAGTCTACTAAAACCATCCACTCCACCAGCAACCACTAATTTCCATCTTATTAATTTATGATTTGTGTCTACATGCCAAATATAGTTTGGTGCAGTCACATGGTAAACTCTTCTATGCAGCCGCCTCCTACTTCTAGCCATAATTCCAGTTTTGTCGATTCGATGCAAGCTGTCTCTGAGACGCCACCTTTGTACCTAAAATACACAATACATATACAATACATTAATGCTGTTCTTGACAAAAATCACAGATTGCACTTCTTCTACTTTGTAGGTTTCCAGGCTTAAGCGATTACTAAGTAGTGATCATAATGGTACCAGAAAGTAATAATTAGTACAGACTGTCTTCAAAAGATATATCAGTTTAATTGATTGCAGTAAATACCTTATTACGAACTTGTCAAACTTGACACATACTTAATATTGATAAACCTGTGGACCAAACATTAATGTAATCCATTGTACCTTTCATAAGTTGTTGTCAGGATACTGGGCTTTTTTGTTGTAAAGGGGACATAACTCTATAAAGTAATAGTGGTTTATAACCTGACCTGTATTTTATGTTATTAAACATGTGCAATATTTTTTTTTTTTCAAGCAACACTTCAAGTACATGTAATTCCTGACATTGTATTTTTTGGCAAATTCTAAGTTGAAAAGGATCCATAATAAATCCGTCAAAAATTGGTTGTTTGTAACCAGTGTCAAACTTGACCTGTATCTTATAGTGTTATTAATACATGTATATATGTTTCTTAAATTATATTTCAATCTATTGATCCTTTTATGAGTTATTGTCCCGACACAATAATACACAAACAAGAGGCCCATGAGGGCCTATGCTCTACTGGGATGGTTCATTGGTCATTTTCAATCCAGAGCATGTATGTATGGTGAAGTTCAAATAGTAAATGGAGGCTCTATTGTGTTCACAAGCTGTATTATAGCAATTTTGACAATTTCAAGGGCCATAATCTAGTCATGCAAGGGCACATCTGGCTGGTTTTCAAAAGTAACCGAGCTCTCGTCAATATTTAACTACTGTCTAAGTTTGTTGAAGATTAGATAGTAAATAGAGCCTTTATTGTGTTCACAAGCTCTATTATAGCAATTTTGACAATTTCAAGGGCCATAATCCAGTCTTGCATGGGCGGATCTGGCTGGTTTGCGAAAGGAACCGAGCTCTCATGGATATCTAACTACTGTATAAGTTTGATGGAGATACAATAAAAAATATGAAGGCTTTATCGCGTTCACAAGCTGTATTATAGCAATTTTGAAAATTTCAAGGGCCATAATCCAGTCATGCAAGGGCACATCTGGCTAGTTTTGGAAAGGAACCGAGCTCTCATCAATATTTAACTACTGTCTAAGTTTGGTGAAGATCAGATAGTAAATGGAGCCTCTATTGTGTTCACAAGCTGTATTATAGCAATTTTGAAAATTTCAAGGGCCATAATCCAGTCATGCAATGGCACATATGGCTGGTTTTGGAAAGGAACCGAGCTCTCATCAATATTTAACTACTGTCTAAGTTTGGTGAAGATCAGATAGTAAATGGAGCCTCTATTGTGTTCACAAGCTGTATTATAGCAATTTTGAAAATTTCAAGGGCCATAATCCAGTCATGCAAGGGCACATCTGGCTGGTTTTGGAAAGGAACCGAGCTCTCATCAATATTTAACTACTGTCTAAGTTTGGTGAAGATCAGATAGTAAATGGAGCCTCTATTGTGTTCACAAGCTGTATTATAGCAATTTTGAAAATTTCAAGGGCCATAATCTTGTCATGCAAGGGCACATCTGGCTGGTTTTCGAAAGGAACCGAGTTCTCATCAATATTTAACTACTGTCTAAGTTTAGTGAAGATCAGATAGTAAATGGAGCCTCTATTGTGTTCACAAGCTCTATTATCGCAATTTTGACAATTTCAAGGGCCATAATCAAGTCTTGCATGGGTGGATCTGGCTGGTTTGCGAAAGGAACCGAGCTCTCATGGATATCTAACTACTGTATAAGTTTGATTGAGATACAATCAAAACTGAAGACTATCGCGTTCACAAGCAATTGTTTACGGACGCACGCACGGACGACGGACACCACGCCACGGGATAAGCTCTTCTGGCCTTTGGCCAGTAGAGCTAATAACTGAAAAGCTCACTCCTATTATATATATCCCAAAACTTTTTTTGGGGGGTATAACAGGTAATGTCATGTGATAATGATTCTCACCTTAATATTTTGTTGCATTAGAATTGGTCTCAGCATAGTTTCCCCACAATTTGGATATTCATTAACAGCACTAGATACTATGTCATCCAGATAGTCCTCCGATATGTCAGAAAATTCCATGTTACTTAAACCATACATTCTCATTCTTCGACACATTGTACTTTCAGAAACACCAAACATTTTGCTAATATCTACACAGCTGAAGCCAATTTCTAGAAAATATTCAATTGTCTCTTTCGGTATCTCATATTGTTGTTTTCTTAATGTTGGCTGAAATCCCACATACTTCAGACATTCAGTACGCAGCTGAACTATCTTTCTATCGTCTCTTAAGCCTAAGCATTCAAAGTCATATTTTGAAAGTTTACAAACAATATCTGTGCTTATCTTTTGCTCAACAAATTTTGGTTGAAAGTCATGAAGTCCCAATTTTTGAAGGATTTCAGAAATATCCATCCTGTTACATGCTGCAGACTCACTGACTGGATACCATTTCTTCACCTGGAAATAAGCAAGTAATTCTTAATTAGATACATACTGTTGAATAACAGTAAAACTTAGTGTCATGTCAAATGACGGGGCATGTGAACATGTACTAAGTTATAACGTCCCAACTGATATGAAAATTAAGATATTTGTCCCAAAACAGGCTTGCTTGAATATTCAAACAAGGGCTCTAATGGCCTAATCTAAATACATATTAGTTGCCTACGTTTAATTTAGCATTTCTAAACTATTTATAAATTTAAATAGTTATTTTGCAGGAGGAAAACAAGGGTTACACTCAAGTCATTTTGACCAAACCTCCCAATAGGTCTACTCTATATTACCATTTTAACAAACTGTTCATTTAGCGAAAACTCAGGCACGCAAATTTGCTATAAGGCAGGTCCCGCCGTCTACCGGCGTTTACGGTGAAGTGAGCGGCCTTGTTCAAGCGAGCACTCCGCTGCTGGTAGGGGAAATGTGAGTCATGGCCGAATTTGCAATAAGGCAGGTCCCGCCGTCTACCCGCGCTTAAGCGAAGTGCTGGCCCTGTTTCCAGTGAGCTTTCGGCTGCTGGTAGGGGAATGAGAGCCGGGCCCGAATTTGCTATAAGGCAGGTTCCGCCGTCTACCCGCGCTTACAGCGAAGTGCTGGCACTGTTTCAAGCGAGCACTCCGCTGCTGTTAGGGGAAATGTGAACCGGGCCCGAATTTGCTATAAGGCAGGTCCCACCGTCTACCCGCGCTTACGGCGAAGTGCTGGCTTTGTTTCAAGCTAGCACTCCGCTGCTGGTAGGTGAAATGTGAGCCGGGGCCGCATATGCTATAAGGCAGGTCCCTCCGTCTACCCGCGCTTACGGTGAAGTGCTGGCCTTGTTTCAAGCTAGCACTCCGCTGCTTGTCGGGGGAAATGAGAGCCGGGGCCGCATATGCTATAAGTGCTATTATAATTTATTATAGAAACGGCAAGCAACGTTTGATATGAGCATGTAGCCAAGTACGCATACTGCAACTTTGGCTGATTTTTGTTATTGTATTTTTCAGAATCATGTGGATTCAGCCGCGTACTCGCGTATAGGCAGCTACGCGCCTGATATTTTTAAAGTGTCCTTAATATACATGTAATTATATATATAAACGGAGAACAAGCCCTTCGGATCATGGGATGGTGGCGTGTTTTTTTTTCATGATTCAAGTTGTATGTGCAAATTTTATGAGAGAATCACCAAAACAACATTTCTGCAAAATAATGTTTAAATCGGTCCACAAAGAAACTCTTGTCTCAAGTCCGAATAACTTTCGCTTGCTCGTTTTATCATGTTATTTATTTGGAGAATAATAACCAAATGAAAAATGAGCATATGCTATGTCTTTCTATGAAGGACTATCTTGTCTAATGATTTTCAAACTACTGTATAAGCATATGCACAACATAATAATTAGAGGCTCTATTGTCTTCACATGCTCAATTTGGGACCGATTTTCCCGGGGCCGAAGTGTCTCGAAACCACCAGTGACACGAATTTTAATTATCACAGATTTTTCTTTTAATATACCTGCTCGGAATTAAAGGGATTGGTCCAAAGATTTAGACATCATACACTGTTTAATACCATGAAATACACACTTACCTGATAAGAGCAGTTCAATCAACGGGAACTTTCTGTGTTTGCATTTAAACTGTCTCAGTGCACTATATATTTACTCGTACGAAACATCCGGATTCGTTTCAATCCGGCAATATTCGGTATTGTTCGGAAATATCCTAACCATCTCATCATAATGACGAAACTACCGCATTTAAAGAAAATACTACCGCATATAAAGAAAATACTACTGCGTATAAAGACGAAACTACCGCATATAAAGGAAATACTACCGCATATAATGCTTGAAGCACAGTATATAAGGAAATCGCATGTACAGCATATAATGTAAGATCTACAGTGTATATACACGAAAGTACGATATATAATGTGATTTGCACTGCATATAAGGAAAAAAGCACCACATATAAAGGACACAGTGACTACCACATATATTTAAGTTTGCACATCATATAATGTAAAAAGCACCACGTATAACGTTTTATCTACTACACACAATAACAAATCTACTGCATATATTGGTCTTTGTACCGCAGACAAATTCGAATGCACTGCATATAAAGACAGTACCACCACATATAAGAAGAGTTGCACTACATATAACCAATACAGTACAGCATATAAAGAAAAAAGTACCACACATAATGAAATATCTACTGCATATAATAAAAGATCTACTGCATATAATGAAATATCTACTGCATATAATGAAATTTCTACCGTATATAAGCAAAAAAGTCATAATAAGACGGTCATGGCGTTCCATACAAAAACGTACTGTTAGTATGAGACAGTAAGAAATTGTCCAAGATCAGTATATTAGAATATAACATTACCAAGTCATGTGAGATATAATAATTATATCTATGTTTGTTTACATAAAAAAGTAGTCCTAGCATTTTAATTATGCGGAATTTTCGCATGTCCTTATCTATGGTCATGATCACACTGTCATAAAAATGGAATTTTCAAATTTTGTCATTTTGCCCCTTTTTTGATGCCGCCTGACTGCCATGTTTTTCGACCAATCAGTATGGCTTGAACAATTTTTATAGAGGGTCACCCAAGGAACATTTCTACCAAATTATATTTGAATCTGACTGGCAGATTCGGAGGAGAAGATTTTTAAAGTTTGGACATTTTGTCCCCTTTCTGATGCCGCAGCAACCAATGTTCTCATAGAAATTTTAATCTCTGAACAATTTTGAAAGAGGACCACCAAAGAAACATTCCTGTGATGTTTGGTGGAAATTGTTCTTGCGGTTCAGGAGAAGATGATGTTTAAAGCTAAAAGTTAACGACTGACGACGGACACAGAGTGATCAGAATAGCTCACCTTGAGCCTTTGGCTCTAGGTGATCTAACAAGAGGCCCATGAGGGCCTATGCTCTACTGGTATGGTTCTTTGGTCATTTTCAATCAAGAGCATGTATGTATGGTGAAGATCGGATAGTAAATGGAGGCTCTTTTGTTTTCACAAGCTGGAGACAAACGAGATAAATATGGCAAACGTCCCACAACATTTTCCCCCTATAAAATCTAAATCTTTGCAACTGCGAATAACTTTTTGGAGAGAGGTCGTTAAGATGAAAGTAATGAAGCACTTTACTTCGACGGCTTTGCGTTCTCACATTCGTTCAATTCAAGTGACAAAGAAAATGTCCCCACACTGTCTGAGAACAAAATAAGGATTAAACATTTGAGATAACAGATTCAGGATTTCTTTATTCAGTAACGTAAACTTTACAAAGTTTCTAGTTACATACATATAAATGATATAATATATAATACAAAGATCAAGTCAAGACAACTTTTTGCACAATGTTGTTTCGACAAATATATTCTATCAATATATAAATGAGGCTGAACATATATGGAAATGTAAGAAATATATGTGAATATTTATATAGACATATATATCTTACGTATACTTACACGTACATATAAATGATAAGATACATATTGGATTTTCATGGCATATCGCATGATAGCCGAGATTATAAGCTTATAATCCTTTGTGCAAAAACTTCACGTAATCATTGTATTAATTTGAACGGAGAACTTGTTTGTTATGAGTAATTTTACCTTTTGTCACAACCCTCTATATAAGCCAATTTCGAAATCAAATAAAGTGAGGATTATATTCGTAGTACAGCAACAGTATATGTACATATAGACACCAAACTAGACACTGGCCTACTAAAATAGATTAGCTTTTGAGACATTTTAAATCGCCATTGCATGCAGTTAAAATGTGGAGATTAACGAGTATCCGGTTTTGGCATGATGAGGCATATTACTTGTGATTGCTTTAATTTATAATGGTTACTCGCGATCGGATTCCAAGGCGATGCTAGACCGTGGACCCCTAATATTGCGTTATACTGGAACTCCAGTGTATCCATATTAATTCACCAACAAGTTTGAAAGAATTTGTGAATCCTAATAATGCTGCTAGAAGTGGATTGAGGATTAAACCGTAATAAATTGCGACAATACACTGTCAATGAAAATAGAAGCCCAGCAGGCCATTGGTTATTCAACAACAAACCCGATATCGCCTCAGGATGTCAAAGATGCCTGTCAGATTCAAATATAATTTGGTAGAAATGTTCCTTGGATGACCCTCTATAAAAATTGTTCAAGCCATACTGATTGGTCTAAAACGTGGCAGTCATGGGGCATCAGAAAAGGGGCAAAATGACAAAATTTTAAAATTCCATTTTAATGAAAGTGTTTGTCTGATTTTAAGAAAATATAATACGAATCTTACTGTAATGATCCTCTATTTAATTTGTTTAAGCCGTTTTGATTGGTTACACAATCATATCAACCAGGCGTCATCACAAAAAGGGTAAATTGAACTTTTAGCTACAAATGACAACCAACTCCTACCATTCCAATAGACCAATTTCCACAAAACATCACAAGAATGTTCCTTTGGTGGTCTTCTTTCAAAATTGTTCAAAGATTTAAATTCCATTGAGAACTTTGGTTGCTGCGGCATCAGAAAGTGAGAAAAATACCCAAATTTTAAAATCCTTTTCCTTCATAATCTACTTGTGCGATTGCAAGATAATTTGGTAGAAATGTTCCTTAAGTGACCTTCTAAATAAACTGTTAAAGCCATATTGATTTCGTTGAAAAACAGGGCAGCAAGGCGGCATCAGGAAAGGTGCAAAATGACAAAAACTTTATAATTCCATTCTTATTAAAGTTCTTGTTAGATTTCAAGATATAAATGGCCTTTACTGATAAGCTGTTTCTTGAGAAGTGTCCACTCCTTGCAGTTTCATTTACACTCCCTGATAACAATTTCCCAGATATTTGCAGTTAAATATTTGCTACTAATTTACTATCAATTAGGTGGATCGATTTAGGGCCATATCGGCCCTCTTGTTAAAGGTCTGGTGAGAAGTTGTAACCCTGTCCCCCATGCAAAAGCTTTCTGACGCCTCTTCAGCAGACAACTCATGAAAACTTTATGGCAAATGGATATATAATATTGATCCTAATGAGCAATTTCTCCATTTTCAACAATGTTATCAACTTTATTCAATAACTATCAATGAGCAGATGCAGGTGACACATGTGTTCCACGGAGCACTCCATTCTAGTTTTTAGCTCACCTATGCACGAAGTGCAAGGTGAGCTATTGTGATCACATTTTATCCGGGGTCCGTCCGGCGTGCGTCGTCAACATTTGAGCTTGTTAACGCTGTAAAGGCTACATTTTGCATCTGATCTTCATGAAAGTTTATCAGAACATTCATCTCCATCAAATCTTGGACAAGTTCGAAATCAAATAAAGTGAGGATTATATTCGTAGTACAGCAACAGTATATGTACATATAGACACCAAACTAGACACTGGCCTACTAAAATAGATTAGCTTTTGAGACATTTTAAATCGCCATTGCATGTAGTTAAAATGTAGAGATTAACGAGTATCCGGTTTTGGCATGATGAGGCATATTACTTGTGATTGCTTTAATTTATAATGGTTACTCGCGATCGGATTCCAAGGCGACGCTAGACCTTGGACCCCTAATATTGCGTTATACTGGAACTCCAGTGTATCCATATTAATTCACCAACAAGTTTGAAAGAATTTGTGAATCCTAATAATGCTGCTAGAAGTGGATTGAGGATTAAACCGTAATAAATTGCGACAATGCACTGTCAATGAAAATAGAAGCCCAGCAGGCCATTGGTTATTCAACAACAAACCCGATATCGCCTCAGGATGTCAAAGATGCCTGTCAGATTCAAATATAATTTGGTAGAAATGTTCCTTGGATGACCCTCTATAAAAATTGTTCAAGCCATACTGATTGGTCTAAAAACATGGCAGTCAGGGGGCATCAGAAAAGGGGCAAAATGACAAAATTTCAAAATTCCATTTTTATGAAAGTGTTTGTCTGATTTTAAGAAAATATAATACGAATCTTACTGTAATGATCCTCTATTTAATTTGTTTAAGCCGTTTTGATTGGTTACACAATCATATCAACCAGGCGTCATCACAAAAAGGGTAAATTGAACTTTTAGCTACAAAACACAACCAACTCCTACCATTCCAATAGACCAATTTCCACAAAACATCACAAGAATGTTCCTTTGGTGGTCTTCTTTCAAAATTGTTCAAAGATTTAAATTCCATTGAGAACTTTGGTTGCTGCGGCATCAGAAAGTGAGAAAAATACCCAAATTTTAAAATCCTTTTCCTTCATAATCTACTTGTGCGATTGCAAGATAATTTGGTAGAAATGTTCCTTAAGTGACCTTCTAAATAAACTGTTAAAGCCATATTGATTTCGTTGAAAAACAGGGCAGCAAGGCGGCATCAGGAAAGGTGCAAAATGACAAAAACTTTATAATTCCATTCTTATTAAAGTTCTTGTTAGATTTCAAGATATAAATGGCCTTTACTGATAAGCTGTTTCTTGAGAAGTGTCCACTCCTTGCAGTTTCATTTACACTCCCTGATAAAAATTTCCCAGATATTTGCAGTTAAATATTTGCTACTAATTTACTATCAATTAGGTGGATCGATTTAGGGCCATCTCGGCCCTCTTGTTAAAGGTCTGGTGAGAAGTTGTAACCCTGTCCCCCATGCAAAAGCTTTCTGACGCCTCTTCAGCAGACAACTCATGAAAACTTTATGGCAAATGGATATATAATATTGATCCTAATGAGCAATTTCTCCATTTTCAACAATGTTATCAACTTTATTCAATAACTATCAATGAGCAGATGCAGGTGACACATGTGTTCCACGGAGCACTCCATTCTAGTTTTTAGCTCACCTATGCACGAAGTGATCACATTTTGTCCGGGGTCCGTCCGGCGTGCGTCGTCAACATTTGAGCTTGTTAACGCTGTACAGGCTACATTTTGCATCTGATCTTCATGAAAGTTTATCAGAACATTCATCTCCATCAAATCTTAGACAAGTTCGAAACTGGGCCATATGAGGTCAAAAACTAGGTCACTAATTCAAATTGAAGGGAAATCTTGTTAACACTCTGGAGGCCACATTTTCAACTTGAGCATGAAGTGACTAGGTCACTATGCCAAATTGAAGGGAAATCTTGTTAACACTGTAGAAACCGCAAATTTTTTACTTCAGCGGCTTGAAATTGTGTCAGAATGTTGAGCTGAATGATACCTAGGCCAAGTTTGAATATGGGTCATGCCGGGTCAAAAACTAGGTCACTAGGCCAATTTGAAGGGTTATCTTGTTAACACTCTAGAGGCCAAATTTTCAGCTTGAGCATGTACTTTATCAGAATGTGTTGATGATATGTAGGTCAAGTTCGAACATGGGTTATGTTGGGTCAAAAAGTAAGTCACTAGGTCAAATGGAAGGAAAATCTTGTTAACTCTGTAGAAGATGCATTTTTAGCTCGCCTGTGCACGAAGTGCTCAAGGTGAGTTATTGTGATCGCCCTATGTCCGGCGTGCGTCGTCCATCGTCTGTCGTCCGTCAACTTCTTCTCCTCAGTAACCAGTGGGTCAATTTGGATGAAACTTCACAGAAAGCATCCTCTCAATGACCTCACCAGAAAACTTTCAAATTTTTGGAATCCATGCAAAATTCTGGTTTCCATGGCAACGAAACCGAAAAACTTAAAAAATCTTCTCCTCCGAAAGTGTCAGGCCGATTTTGAAATAATTTTGTAGAAATGTTCCTTGGGTGATCCTCTATCAGATTCCTTCAAGCCATGTTGATTGGTCAAACATGGCCGCCAGTGGGGCAGGGCTATTTTGCCTTATATGGCTATAGTGAAAACTTAAAAAATCTTCTCCTCCAAAAGTGTCGGGCCGATTTTTAAATAATTTTGTAGAAATGTTCCTTGGGTGATCCTCTATCAGATTCCTTCAAGCCATGTTGATTGGTCAAACATGGCCGCCAGTGGGGCATGGCTATTTTGCCTTATATGGCTATAGTGAAAACTTAAAAAATCTTCTTCTCCGAAAGTGTCTGGCCGATTTTCAAATAATTTTGTAGAAATGTTTCTTGGATGACCCTCTATCAGATTCCTTCAAGCCAAGTTGATTGGTCTAAAAACATGGCCGCCAGGGGTGCGGGGCTATTTTGCCTTATATGGCTAAAGTGAAAACTTAAAAAATCTTCTCCTCCGAAAGTGTCTGGCCGATTTTCAAATAATTTTGAAGAAATGTTCCTTGGATGACCCACTTTCAGATTCCTTCAAGGCATGTTGATTGGTCAAAAAACATGGCTTTTCCCACGCTACGAGTCGTGCAATACGTACACATTTATCGCTCCCGCAACGTAATATTCCTTTTATTATATAACTACGATCTATAAAAAGCGAAAAAACTAACAAATTACAGATTCAATATATTTTGTATTGGGGATACCTCGCTGAAAGTATTAAGCGCACTGTCTGACGTCAGAATCTTGTATTTTTCATCGCGTGTAGATACGATATTTTAATCCGTCGTGTCTGAACTGCGCATGTCAATCTGCATGTATTTCCACCGGAAAAGGTACAGGCATATAATAAAAGAAAATATTGTTCAAACTCTGAAGGCCGCATTTTTACTTCGAGCAAGTTGAAACTTTGTCAGAATGTTTTCTTGATGATATCTAGTCCATGTCGGAATATGGATCATATCAGGTAAAAAAATATAGATCACTAGGCCAAATGAAGGAAAATCTTGTTAATAATGTGGAGGATGCATTCAGAATAATTGTCTTGATGTGTTTTGTATTGCAGTACATTGTATAATTAAGGTGAGCGAACTAGGGCCATCATGGCCCTCTTGTTTACAAATTAAGATCCTCTTTCGACTTATAAAGTACTTTGCTTATAAATAATATGATGAAGTACATGGTTATGTTTTCTGTACCACCCAAAAATGTTTTGTTTTATTCGCAAGCACAAAAAAGTTCAGCGAGCTGTCCTATGACAGCTCTTGTTAGAGAATTTCTTTACTTTAGCAGGTATTATTTCAAAGTCGTCTGCTGCATTTTTGTCGTATGTGGGAAAGAGTTAAGATACTGAGAAAAGAAAAAGAGAACTTTTAAACATGCAATCATGATATATGTTATTGTCAATAAAGCTAAGGCTAACTTCTTTCATATCTTTCATATTGATCATGATAAGAATGTTTATGGGCGGCTTTCAGAATGTTTACTGAAACAGCCGTGCTTACCTAATAGTAATTGAATGAATAGTTGAACCTGATGAACCAGGATCATAGAGACCTTGAGATAAATGGGCAATGGATTTGACAACTCTGTCGTACCAGCAGATTTGACAGAAGTATGAAACAAAACGGACTGATTTTTAATAACTAACAAATGTTACGTTCAGAAAGTTAACTTAAATTTATACTTTTCAGGTCTACTTGTGTGTCCTTGGGGGACGAAACCTTGCGGACACATCAAGAAGGGCTATGGCTCATGTTATTACAAACCAAGTTGCCATATTGTACAACTGGCATGGCAAAAAGGGGAAGCTTCCATTTGGGAAGCTGAAACTTTGCTCGGCTGTACAAAGTAAGATAGCTTTTCACACATCAGATAGTCGTTTTGGTTGAAACTTATTTAATTCAGTAATATTGATAAACATACAAGATAAATAATTCTTACGTTTAGGAAACATCCTGTGGATAACTTGTATAACTCTCTCTCTCTCTCATATAACCATTGAATACATGCCAATTGAAAACGTTGAAAAATTGTTAATCATTTGTAAAGATCCGGGGTTAAAGATGTTTCACTTTATATGTAATAACTTCTCATTTACTGTTTAAATTGATTTTGCAGGGTCCGTCCTGAAGACCTGTAAGGGGAAATTGACCGATGTTGAGCAAGATATTCGTGAATGGTTTAGGACAGCATCCGACAGAGATGGGGGTCGGAAGAAAAGATCTAAACAACCAGCTGAAGAGGAATCTGACCCTAGTCGTTTATTTTAAGCTTTTTTAGGATAAAGTTAACCCTTTCCCTTATAAAGATGACTTTAGAAAACATTGCAACAAAAGAAGAAATTGCCCATGATGAGCAATTTCTTTTTTTGCCACAATGATTTCAAATTTACTAGCTCTTTTCTCCCCCATAATATCTTGGACAAGTTCGATAACTAACCATATCGCTTTGGTCAATTAAGGAATGACTCTTAATTATCGTGCGTTCATGCAGTATGAACGCTCGGCCGCCATTTTGCAAATCCATGAAGCGCGGTAGCGCTTCTTGGTAAATTTGCAAAATCGCGGCCGAGCGTTCATACTGCATGAACGCACGAAAAATAAGAGTCATTCCTTATATTTACATTTTCCCCTTTTCATTACTTTATTTTTTTCGACCTAAAAGTGTTTGCGAACACATCTTTAATAACAAAGAAGATATGTTACCGACAACATACGTTTGTCTAAATGAATAGCTGATATTTGTAACGTCGTATATCATTGGTTAAATTACGTCGCGTTATTGAAATAAACAATGACGTTCATACTGCATGAACGCACGAAAAATAAGAGTCATTCCTTATATTTACATTTTCCTCTTTTCATTACTTTATTTTTTTCGACCTAAAAGTGTTTGCGAACACATCTTTAATAACAAAGAAGATATGTTACCGACAACATACGTTTGTTTAAATGAATAGCTGATATTTGTTACGTCGTATATCATTGGTTAAATTACGTCGCGTTATTGAAATAAACAATGACGTCATTTTCCCTACAGAGGTCATGAAAGGTCGACCGGTTCATGCAAATGAACATCAAGTCTTATCTATACAAAGGACTAGGCTCATGTAAATATTCGCACTTTAATTATAGAAATTACCTAAAATTGGTCTTGTCAGCTAAATAACTTTAGAAGCCTTGTCCATTCATCACCAAATTTGGTCAGAATGTGTATTGGCATAATATCTTAGACAAGTTCCACAACTAGCCTTATCGTTTTAGTCAATCGAGAGTTAATACCCTTTAATTATAGAAATTTCCTAAAGTTGGTCTTGTCAGCTTAATAACTTAAGAAGCCTTAGTCGAATCATCACCAAATTTGGTCAGAATGTGTATTGGCATAATATCTTACAAGTTCGATAACTAGCCATATCAGTTTAGTCAATCGAGAGTTATCGCCCTTTAATTATAGAAATTACCTCAAATTGGTCTGGTCAGCCCAATAAATTTAGAAGCCTTAGTCCAATCATAACCAAATTTGGTCAAAATGTGAATTGGCATACTATCTCGCACAAGTTCGATAACTAACCATATCGCTTTATTCACTTGAGAGTTATTGGCCTTTAATTATAGAAATTACCTAAAATTTGTTTGTCTGCTCAATAACTTTAAAAGCCTTTCTCCAATCACAACCAAATTTAGTCAAAATGTGTATTTGCATAATATCTCGGACAAGTTTGATAACCAGCTATATCGCTGTAGGTCAGTCAAGAGTTATTGCCCTTTAATTATAGAAAGTTTTTGTCTTGGATGATATCTAGGGCAATCTTGAATATGGTTCATGTCTGGTCAAGTACTGGGGCACTGGGCCAAATTGTAAAAAAATCATGTAAACACACTATTGAGACTGGATTTTTGACTTGAGAAGCGTCAATATTTGTCAGAAAGTTTGTCTTGATAATATCTAAGCCAATTTTGAATATGGGTCATGTCAAGACGAAAACTATGTCACAAGGCCAATCGAAGGAAAATCTTGTTAACACACTTGAAGTCGTGTTTTTAACTTGAGCATGTTGAAACTTTACTAGAAAGTTTGTCTCATGATATCTAGGCTAAGTACAAATATTGGTCATGTCTAGTCAAAACTAGTCCAACTGGCCAAATTGTAGAAAATAGTATAGAGAGTGCATTTTTGACTTGGGCAGCTTGAAATTGTCGGGGGAAGGACTCATTTTCTATATATGTTTAAGACTTAAATAATCTTCTTGTCCAAAAGTAAAGGCCAGATTTAAAAATAATTTGGCACAAATGTTCCTTCGTTGTCCGACCCTCTTCTAAGATTGTTGAAATTATTTAGATGAAGTGATCTGTTAATTACATGGCTTCTCTTATTAAGTCTAAAATAGAAATTTCGGTTGAGCTATCCAGGGCCTCACGACCCTCTGGTTTCAGAGTGTTATTATATCCTTATCTGTAACTGCAATCTTAATTCTTGTCTGTATTATAACATTCTGTCATGAACCACAACAATATACCTTTGTTAGATGTATTTAGGTAATCCTAAAGGTAGTTAGAAATATATAACAATCTTAACATGAATGGAAATTAAATAAAGATCGATATGCTTCAAGCTATTCCAGCTTAGTCAACCCTTTCCCTCATACAACAATTCTGCAGCAGACGACTTTGAACATATTTTGTCAAAACATAGTAAATCTCTATAATTGAATGGATAACCAGTATGACTTAAAGTGGAAAACATTGTGGCAAAAGGAGAAATTGCATGTTTTGTGCAATTTCCTCTTTTGTCCCTATGTTTCAAAAAGCCATCTGCTGCAGAGGCGTCAGAAAGTGTCTATATGAGGGAAAGGATTAAGACAGGGACACTATATATATGTAATATAGTGTCCCTGGTTAAGACAAAACAAATTAAAAAGCATCACTCGAACTATTTCATATTATCAATGTTAAGCTATACTACTCACCCTGGCGTCGGCGTTGGCGCCCACCTTGGTTAAGGTTTTGCATGCAAGTACTTAAATACTACATGTATTGCATTGAAACTTTCTACAACCCTACCAAACTATCACACCTATGTAGATTATCAAGTTAGATAACTCTATCCTGCATTTTATGCAAGCTATGACCTTATTTTTACTTAGAAATTCTGGTTAAAGTTTTGCATGCAACTTAATTAAGAGTCAATATCTCAGTACCTCCTTGATGGATTGAATTGAAACTTTATAAAACCCTACATAACTACCACACATCTGTAGAATATCTAATTAGATAACTCTATCCTGCATTTTATGCAAGTTATGGCCCTTTTTTTACTTAGAAAAATTCTGGTTAAAGTCTTGCGTGCAACTTAATTAAGAGTCTATATCTCTGTATTTACTTGATGCATTGCATTGAAACATCATACAACCCTACCCAACTATCACACCTTTGTAGATTATCAAGTTAGATAACTCTATCCTGCATTTTATGGCCTTCTTTTTACTTAGAAATTCTGGTTAAATTGTTTGTGTGCAACTACATTAAGAGACCATACCTTAGTAACTATTTGATGCATTGCATTGCAACTTTATACAACCCTTCCCAACCATCACACCTATTTAAACAATCAAGTTAGATAACTCTGTCCTGCATGTAATGAATATTATCACCCTTTAAGCAATATCTCAGTAACTATTTAGCGTTGAAATAGTCGAGCACGCTGTCTGTTATTCTACTTTTCTACATTACCAAATGCAAAGGCTAAAGGTGATCTATTGTGATAAATCTCTATGTCTGTTCTTAACTTTTAGTTTCAAAGTCATCTTTCAAAACAGTTTAAAGATTTAAATTCTATTCAGAAAATTGGTAGGTGTAAAAACGACAGAACTTTGAAATTCATCTTGTTCAAAGATAAAAATGACTAAATACAGCTATTTGTTTACTAATATGCTGTTTCCCAGTGTCCAATTCGAGCAGTTTCATTCCCACTCTTGATCAAATTTTCCCAAATATAAGCAATTTGCCGGTTACACATTTGCTGCAATGTCCATCATTATTGTGATCCATTTAGGGCCATCTTGACTATTGTTAGTACAGAATGCTTTATATACGCATGTGACAAGTGAAATTTTAGTTTTAAGTGTTTGTCATTAGTTAACATTATATGTCCTTAGTTTAAGCTGATACATTTATGTGTTAACCCTTTCCCTCATACAACAATTCTGCAGCAGACGAATTTGAACATATTTTGTCAAAAAAATAGAAAATCTCTATAATTGAATGGATAACCTATGACTAAAAGTGGAAAACATTGTGGCAAAAGGAGAGTTGCTCTTTTTTAGCAATTTCTTCTTTTGTCACTATATTTTCAAAAAGCCGTCTTCTGCAGAGGCGTCAGAAAGCGTCTATATGTAGATGGTTAAACACAGGTTGTACTGTATATATTATCTACTACTTGTTGCCAAAGAAGCTTGTGGATCTCATTGTGTTGCAGACATTTGATGATTTACTTTCGTTGGTGGAGGCGTCAGAAAGCGTCTATATGAGGGAAAGGGTTAATTAAAAGAGACAGAAAGATTGGACATTTGTCCAGTGGACACATATTATTTAGTTAATTATTAAAAGATTTTATGGTTTTAAATATACATTCTTGTGTTTTTTTATTATTTCAAAAAATGCTTTATCCTTGTATAAGAGTGCAAACTTGTATGGGCCTTGACACATAGACAGAATTCTCATAATAATGGTGATTTTTCCAGCTCTTCTTGGTTGAAGAAGACATCAGGTATTTCTGGGTAGAACCACCGGTCGACTTGCAAGCTAGCTTGAGAGACTCCTAACATAAACAATTTAATGGCCAGAGCAACTTATTGAGTTAAAATGCCTAAATTGACACAGACCTTTTACATCTTAATGAACTATTTATGTATGTCGGCTCCTTATTGGATGTATATCGGCGCCATCTTTATAGTCGCTTTCGAACCGAGATTAAGGTTTGTCTGGTGTCGGCTCCTCGTCGGATGTATATCGGTGCCATCTTTATAGCCGCTTTCGAACTGAGATTAAGATTTGTCTGGTGTCGGCTCTTCGTCGGATATATATCGGCGCAATCTTTATAGCCGATATCGGCCCGATAAACCAGCCGATATCGGGCCGATTTATGAAAATACATCGGACCGACATAGGCCCGATATAGAATGTTGGCTGGGCTCCTAGGACTATCAGAGAGTCGAACCTTGAGCAGATCACATCTGTAAACTGATTCAAGTCCCGTCTACATCGATACACAGCCTAAACAACACAGATGTTTTTTTTATTTCATTTATATTTGTAAATATGCCTAATTAGTTGTTTTAACCATTTTAATGGCTTCACTTGCCTGCGATGCACTAAGCCCTGACAGTAACAAATTAGAAGTTGAAGTTAGCTGGTCTCTAAATCATGAAATGTTGGATGAGAGCGCTTTGTAACGTTAGTGTATGGAAATAGTTCCGTCCTTAGCATCACGTGAAAAAGATTCCAGTGCAATATCAACCCGTGCAATATCAATGATATTGCATCCTTTGTTCATATGGAAACAAGAAGGAACAATATCAAAGTATACAATAATTTCCCATATTGATGCAATAACCTATAATACGCAGTACATTTTCATGTATACGATGTACATATTTCATTTGACGTGGTACATTTTGCATAATATGCAGTGCATTTTGTATAATATATCGTGGTTATTTAATAATATGAAGTGCACAAGTATGAAGATACAGTAGAATAACCATTATATAGTGTGCAAGCAACGTCATATGCAATACAAACAACATTATATGCAGTCTATTCTTCAATACGTGTGGTGGTACTTTGATTATATGCGGTGGTTTAAACTTTATGATCATACTTTCCGGCATTCTCCGGAATTATTTCCGGAAATTACCGAGCATGACAGATAGGTTTGAACATTAACACTGTCTAATCCATTTAAAAAGGCCTTGTTGAACAATCTTTATGAAAAGTGTACACATTTTCTAAATAGACAAGATGCAGAATGTCGTCAATGCCAACGATCTCTGATTCCTGAAGCAGACAACTCTTGAAATCATTATGGCAAAGGGATAAATTGCTCATCTTGAGAAATTTCTCCATTTGTCACAATGCATTCAACCAACCCCTCTTCAACAATTATACTTTCATTTATTATGATTTTCTATAGTTTTGCCTTAACGTCATCTGATGCATGCTTGTACACATTTTCTAAAAAGACGAGATGCAGAATGTCGTCAATTCCAACGATCTCTGATTCCTGAAGCAGACAACTCTTGAAATCATTATGGCAAAAGGATAAATTGCTCATCTTGAGAAATTTCTCCATTTGTCACAATGCGTTCAACCAACCCCTCTTCAATAATTATACTTTCATTTATTAAGATTTTCTATAGTTTTGCCTTAATGTCATCTGATGCATGCTTGTTGTATTACGGAAAAGATTTAAAAATGTGTTTAGGTTACCACTTTATGGTAATGTTCCCTCATAAAAACAACTTTAAATTCCTCAGCAGCTTCTTGAAATTAGAGAAATAACATGAAAAGTGATTTACTTGATATATTCGATTTTGTCTTTGGGAAAAGGCATAACTTCGTTTTTTTCTGAACAGTGTAGGTTCAAATCAGCCGACGTATTTGCTCTGTCTTATCATAATCCTCACAAGTTAACTGAAGCTTCTAATAAGCATATGTTAGTACATATCATATTCTACTCCTATAACATAAGACTCAGTTGACAAGCACTCGAGCTTGTGAGAGGTCATATATTATTGGACTAGTAATATTTAGACTTTAGAAGACTTTAGATTTTGATCAGACTGCAAATCATGCCGAATGAACAGACCAATCTCGTCTAGAGCGAATTTCAGAGCAGACGACGACATTCTGCCCCTCGTGTATTCAGAAAATGTGTACACATCTATTTATAAATTATTCAAGCGCTTTTTTTGAAATTGAGTAAACGGTGTAAATGTTAATATATATCTGTCTGCTGACTCGGTATTTTCCGGTATCATCCTAATGAAAAATGCACCGCTTATAAAGCTGTTTACACCATGTATAAATTAGTATGGACCGAACATATTGCCAAATGGATTGCGTACTATGATTGTTTATGAACACATACATAATAATTCACCAGGTATAAAGATACATGCAGGCACTTCATATATTAAAACATACATCGCATATATTGACCAACATACAACGTATAAATGTAAAAGTACTGCATACACAAACAAATACACCACATATAATGTCATTTGTACTGCATAGTATATAGTTTGTATTGCACATGACGTTGTTTGTACAACGTATAATGGTTATTCTACTGTTTTAACACTATTTTGCACTGCATATTATTTAATAATCACCACACATAATAGAAAAGGCACTGCATATCATGAATAATGTACCACGTCAAATGAAATATGTACCTCATATGCGTGAAAATGTACTGCGTATAATACAATACAACATACTAAGACAGTAAAGGCGTTCCATACATGGGTATACAATTCGTTTGAGTGAAGGCGTGCCAATACTTACCAGCTTAAAGCATGAACCCATGCTTTTCTGTGTTTTAAGTTTTTCGGCAATTTAATACCACTTATTAAGTCAGGAAACGAACGGCCAAATATCTTTTAATAAAGTATATTGAACTTGAATTATTTTTATTCTATTTTGTGCTTTATATGTGCACGTTCTAAGTCAGTTTGTCTCTTGTATTTTTGGCTAATGATGGAAGTTCTAAGAGAAGCGCATTAATACAACGAAGTCAGTGTAGATTAAGATTCCACTGTTAGGAATTTTGCATTTTCTGCTCTGTCTGTTGGTGCATGGAATCTGCTGTGGTCGAATGGTTAGCGTCGGGGATTTCGAAACCGGGTGTCCCGGGTTCGATCCCCGGTCGTGGTATCTCGGTCATGGTGGAGTGCCCTTAGAGACACATTTTCTAGCCTAGTTCTGGTTTGTTTACCCAGGGATCATTAATAAGTGAACTGTCGCCGTGATATAACTGAAATAATGTTGAAAGCGGCGTAAAACACCAATAAATAAATAAAATTAGCTGCATGTCAATTCTTCCCCTTTTTCTCGCTCTCTCGCAGATTTTTCTCTATATATACGGGAACTGGTTAAACGTGGATCGCGCTACACTATAACGCCTTTAAGTCAACGCAACTTTAGTTGTATAAGATTCATATGACCATCTTCGTATGTTCTACTTATTTAATGTAGCTCAATCGGTAGCGACGCGGGCTGTAAATGCAGGGCTTGTGAACCCCAGCAAGGCTAACATTATTTCCGACGTTTGACAAAAGTCACTGTCACATGCGTCATTCGTCTTCAACCCAATGGCTAACAGTATGGAAAAGCTGCCAGTTATTTGTTAAGTATATTGTGTGAAGAACTGGTATGAGAAAGCCAGGAAAAACTGACAGTCTTGATATGATTGTAAATTTGTTTTAAAAAAAGGTGTTAAACCCAATCAAGCAATCATATTTAAACTAAACTAACATTACAAATAATGCACACTAGGACGAGTCTGTGCGTTCATGCAGGCTCTTCGTGGTCTACATTTTTCGCTACTGGTGTATCAACATTTAATTAAGATAATTCCATACACATGCAATAACTTGTCAACTATAAGGGTTTGTGATATCATTCTAGAAATCTAGACCGCCTTGGTGAAGTAGTAATTGAAGGGTTAGCTTTACGACTCACTGGCTGGTGTCAAAATAAATGGACCAGTAGTACGTACTGGTAACTTACCCAGGAAACTGTTGAAAGCGGCGTTAAACACTAAACAATCCAGAAATCTAGGGATACAAGAATATTAAACTAGATAGGAGACTGTCCCTGCAATAGGCATCATCGGTACCCAGGCTATTCAAAATATATATGATCATATATTTTATGAATAGCCTGGGTACCGAGGATGTGCAATAGTGTACATCCTGGTCTTTTAATACAGTATATAATCTGACCAGTTTGAGCATCCGCACAGTCTGATTTAGATCTACACTTTGGCAAAGTACTAACAAAAGCTTTTGAACCTTCTGATGAGTTGTTAAGATTGTGATCAAGGTGAACAGATACAAAGACTGATCTGAACATGACTATTCACAAATTCAAACTTGCATGGACAGGCTCTTGTAATCATAGTGTTGTGTTTGACTTTTATGTCGGTTTTGACGCGTGCTGTCAATCCAGGGGTTGTGAGTTGGAACCCCAGCTCGGCCAATATACTTCACGACGTTTGACAAAAGTCATTGTGACAAGCGTCATTCGTCTTCCACCAATGGCCTATCAGTCTATGTGGAAAAGCAGCCTGTTGCTTGGAAGGAATGCTGAAGTACTGGTGTGAGAAAGCAAAGAAACATATGAGTAGGTGAACTGGCAGCACCCCGGGGAATCAATCAATCAATTGACTTTTATGTACTTCATAAGTGGTAATCAAACTTTGTACAATTGACACTGAATCGGTTTTTTATTCACCTATGATTTTCAAAAAGGGTTTTTCTGCAGGTCATCACATCAATATATGCACGAGGACAGGTCTGGCTAAAGTAAGAGTAGACACTGCCACGTGCCAAGATTGATCTCCCCACGAAGTTTACATTGTAAATGCAGAAATTTGTCTATCTGTATTTTAGTTTAGGCTGTGTCTTTATTCTAAGGCCCAGCTATAGGGATATTAATCATCTCACGTGAACGATTTTCGACGCCTACAGCACTTTAGAGGGTCTTCTAAAGCATTTAAGGAAAGGGAGATATATATGGCTCAAAACGAGAAATTTCTCCTTTTTTAGCTCCACTGGCTGAAAGCCAGTCGAGCTTATGTCATGGCGAATTGTCCGTCGTGCGTGCGTGCGTGCGTGCGTTAACTTTTTCCTTTAAACGACTTCTTCTCCCTAACCACTTGGCCAATTTGGTTGAAACTTCATAGGAAGCATCATCCCATTGTCCTCTCTTAAATTCCTTCATTTTTTTTTTATCCATCCATAATTCTGGTTTCCATGGCAACCAAAACAAAAAAATAGTGAAAACTTAAAAAATCTTCTACTCCAAAAGTGTCAGGCCGATTTTCAAATAATTTTGTAGACATGTTCCTTGGGTGACCCTTTATTGGATTCCTTCAAGAAATGCTGATTGGTTGAAAAACATGGCCGCCACGGGGCGGGGCTATTTTGCCTTATATAGCTATAGTGAAAACTTAAAAAATCTTCCTCTCCGAAAGTGTGAAGCCGATTTTCAAATAATTTTGTAGAAATGTTCATTGGGTGACCCTCTATCAGATTCCTCAAGCCATGTTGATTGGTTGAAGAACATGGCCACCAGAGGGCGTGGCTATTTTGCCTTATATGACCATAGTGAAAACTTAAAAAATCTTCTTCTCTGAAAGTGTTGAGCAGATTTTCAAAATAATTTTGTAGAAATGTTCCTTGGGTGACCCTCTATCAGATTCCTTCAAGCCATGTCGATTGGTAAAAAAACATGGCCGCCAGAGGGCGGGGCTATTTTGCCTTATATGGCTAAAGGGAAAACTTTAAAAATCTTCTCCTCCCAAAGTGTCTGGCTGATATTCAAATAATTTTGTCGAAATGTTCCAAGGCTGACCCTCTATCAGATTCCTTCAAGCCATGTTGATTGGTTGAAAAATATGACTGCCAGGGGGTGGGGCTATTTTGCCTTATATGGCTTTAGTGAAAACTTAAAATATCCTCTCCTACGAAAGTGTCAGGCCGATTTTCAAATAATTTTGCAGAAACATTCCTTGGGTGACACTTCAAGATTCCTTTAAGCCATGGTGGTTGGTAAAAAACATGGCCACCAGGGGGCAGGGCTGTTTGGAGATTTTATTTTTGCCTTATGGCCGTGGATACCCGGTTGCGGCGACATTCTTTCGGGCGATGTTTTCCATTGCCTCTCACCTCTGATCTATGTGAGAAAGTAGTCAGTGGCTTCGAAAGAATGTTGTGTAAGTTCTGGTGTAGGAAAGCCAGGAAAACATGGGTAGGTGCACTGACCGCCGTGATATGACCAAAGCTGTTGAAAGCGGCGTTAAACTCCAAACAAACAAAAATGGCCGTGGAGCGATACTGGTCCTCTTGGGCCTCTTGTTACTGCATTGTTATATGTCCGTGTGTTCAAACTCTTATCATGATTGTTTACAACAAAATAACAGTTTAATAACTCTTTAACCGTTTACAACAACTCTGAGTAGGCAACTGAAACATCTAGCTTAATGCAAATTCATAAATGCTAGTATCAGTATAGTGTCAGAAACATTTTTGAAACGATCACATTGCTCCGTTGATGGCAAATGTTTGCTTTTACTACGATGCTTTCAATCGTTGACCACTGCAGATGCTTCTTCATCTAGGAAAGGGTCATGAGCTTCAGACGTCATATAAGGGGAAGGGTTGAAAACAGCTCACTAACACGTGCATGCTTTTATCGAGTGACTGACCACGCCTTAAATTGAACACTCAACACGTATTTCATGACAAACATGTATATGTTTATATGTGTTTGTTTGTAAGATTGTAATAGACAAGATGGATGTCTTTTGTGAATAAAATCTATCTTTTAGATTTCGGGGGTACATTTTACACTCGGGTGGAAAACTTGGATTTCTATTCGTGTATGTATTCGTCACTGTCTTTCTTTCTTGAGTTATGCAAGTTATGTTTAATATATAGGCTTTTATCAAGATGTCCAACACGTAAGCTTGATATATAAATATCATACAGTATGTGGATGGCTGCTATCATTTATCAGAAATATTTTAAGCTGTACGTATCTGAATTTGGTTGAACCAGGGACACTATATGTAATATAAATGAATGTTTATATATACTGGCAGGTTATACCTGTTTGGCTCGACTTTTCGAAGAAAATGCTAACTATACTACTGGCCCCGGCGTTGGTGTCACACCTTGGTTAAAGTTTTTGTACCAATTCCCTTTTTTGTCAAAACCATTACAGATATTGCTTTGAAACTTACAACACTTATTCACCATCATTATCTCCATCAACAGACAAGAGTACATAACTCTGTCGAGTTGTTGTAAGAATTATAGCCCCCTTTTTACTAAGAATTTTGGTTAAGTTTTTTGTACCAATTCACTTTTTTAGCTCTACTGGCCAAAGGCCAGAAGGGCTTATGTCGTGGCGATTTGTCCGTCGTCCGTGCGTGCGTCCGTCCGTGCGTGCATCCCTCCGTAAACAATTTCTTAACACGATACAGTCTTCATTTTTGATTGTATCTCAAGCAAACATATACAGTAGTTAGATATCCATAAGAGCTCGGTTCCTTTCGAAAACCAGCCAGATCCGCCCATGCATGACTGGATTATGGCCCTTGAAATGGTCAAAATTGCTATAAAAGAGCTTGTTAACACGATAGTCTTCAATTTTGATTGTATGTCAACCACACTTATACAGTAGTTAGATATCCATGAGAGCTCGGTTCCTTTCAAAAACAAGCCAGATCTGCCCATGCATGACTGGATTATGGCCCTTGAAATTGTCATAATTGCTATAATAGACCTTGTTAACACGATACAGTCGTTATTTTTTATTGTATCTCAATTAAACTTACACAATAATTAGATATCCATGCGAGCTCAGTTCCTTTCTGACACCAGCCAGATCCGCCCATGCATGACTGGATTATAACCCTTGGAATTGTCAAAATTGCTATAATAGAGCTTGTTAACACGATACAGTCTCTTTTTTTTTATTGTATCTCAATCAAACTTATACAGTAGTTAGATATCCATGAGAGCCTGATTCCTTTCGAAAACAAGCCAGATCCGCCCCATGCATGACTGAATTATGGCCCTTGAAATTGTCAAAATTGCTATAATAGGGCTTGTTAATATGATACAGTCCTTATTTTTGATTGTATCTCAATCAAACTTATACAGTAGTTAGATATCCATATGAGAGTTTGGTTCATTTCTAAAAAAACTCCAGATCTACCCATGCATGGCTGGATTATGGCCCTTGAAATTGTCAAAATTGCTATAATACAGCTTGTGAACACAATAAAGCTTCCACTTACTATCTGATCTTCACCAAAGTTAGATGGTATTTGAATATTGATGACATATTGGTTCCTTTTGAAACAAGCCAGATCAATGCCAGTAGAGCATAGGCCCTCATGGGCCTCTTGTTTACAAAATATATTCAAAGTCGTCTACTGCAGAATTGTCGTATGAGGGAAAGGGTTAATATCGTGTTCGGTAGACGGTTAAAACTGCTTGAAACCAGCAAGCTCTTTCCATCTTATGAATTTAACCCTATGACTTAAAGTGGAAAACATTGTGACAAAAGGAGAAATTGCTTGTTTTGAGCAATTTCTTCTTTTGTCACTATATTTTCAAAATGCTGTCTGCCTTAGAGGCGTTCAGAAAGCGTCTATATGAGGGAAAGGGTTTTTGACTTTTGAAAACATTGTAGCTTAAGGTGAAATTGCTCATCATCAACAATGTTTTCAACTCTATTCTTAAATTATAACCTTTAATATAAGGGGATTTTCCATATTCTTTCTTCAGATGTTTACAAAGTATTTTGCTGCAGATGTGTTGTTTGTTGGAAAGGGGTTAGAATTGTGTCGCTATCAAAGCTGAGAATCAAAACAGTATGTCTGTCATGTAAGGATAAAAGGTCATATTTGTTAACCCAAGCATGGGGTCTGGGACTTGATGACAGATTTGTTGTCAACATTTTTATTATTCACTAAATCTGTATGCATTTAAATCAACACATTTACATGATGCATTCAGATTTGTTACCCTTTCCAAAATCTGCAGCAGAAGACTTTGACTTCAACGCAAGTTCATATGAAACAATCTTTATAAACAAAAGTATAACAGTTACTATTGAATCAAGTTGAAAAACGTTGTGACAAACTTTAAAATTGTTGATTATTAGGTGGTTAAAATTCATCAGCTACGATGAGTCATCTGTGTATACTGTATATGGAAAAGTGTTTATTTTCACTAGATATTATCATGTTACTGTCTATTTAATTGAATAAGAAGAAATCTGTGATTACCTTATCCCTTTCTGACGCCTTTGCAGCAAACAACTTTTAAAATCAATGTGACAAAAGAATAAATTGTTCAAAACGAGCAATTTCTCCTTTTGCCACAATTTTTTCAAATTTTTTTTAGTCATTATACCTACTTTTAAAGAGATTTTCTGCAATTTCCTCTAGATACTTTCAAAGTTTGTTGTATGTGGGAAAGGGAGATAATTTAAATTTGGGAAATCATATACTAAAATAAATGATTTATATTTTCAGGTGCAGATACTTAAAACTGAGCTGCTGATACAAAAAGATTGCTTTTTGGATAAAAAACGTTTTCTCCGACTTCTTAGCATTTCTCAAGGTTAAAACGAAAAGACCATGTCAATGATTCCAAAATTAAATGGAAGCTGAAAAGTATATGTGCAGGAAATATAAGCGGAAAAGGTTAACAAACGGAAAAAAAGAATCCCCAAGTGAATGAATTACAGACAAGACACAACTTCTGTTCGATGACAAGAGATAGAGACAATCATGATACTTTTCGACATAACTGAGACCGGATGTTATCGGATTTTACCATAACAACTGGCTACCCTAGCAACAGGCTGCTTTTCATTCTTTCCATGGTGACTTCAGTTTCAACACGATGTCTTGTGGACAGACCAGGTATGTTTGTTGCCATAGAAACATATCTCTTGTGAAGTGCTCTTTTCATACAATGTCAATGTTTACTTGACATGTCGGCAGACTCTTCTGCTATGAATGCACCTTGGGTCAACTCTATATCAGTCTTGCAATTGCAAGGAAGAGCAATTAATAATGCTTCTGACAGAACCTTTGGAGCGGGCTCGGAATGTTGCCTGTGGGCATCTTGTTCCTATTATTGTCAAGATAATTTCAAGGTCGTCGGCTGCAGATTTGTTGTAGGTGGGAAACATTTAAACTCTAGTTTAAAAAATCCTCTCAAGAAAACAGTTCTTTTAACCCTTTTCCACATCTATATGACCCTCTGCAGCAAACAACTTTTGAAATTATTGTGACTAGAAGAAGACATTGCTCAAAACAAGCAATTTCTCCTTTTGCCACAGTGTTTTCAACTTTAGTAAGCAATTCAACTCTCATTTATCAGGACTTTTAACTTGAGCATGTTGAAACTTCATCAGAATGTTTGTCTTATGATATGTAGGTCAAGATCGAATATGGGGTCATGTTGGGTTAAAAAGTAGGTCACTAGGTCAAATTGAAGGAAAATCTTGTTAACACTCTAGAGGCTGCAATTTTTGTTTCAGCTGTTTGAAATGTTGTCAGAATGTTTTCTTCATCATATGGAGGTCGAGTTTGAATATAAGTCATATTGGGTCAGAAACTAGGTCACTAGGCCAAATTGAAGGCAAATCTTGCTAACACTCTGGAGGCTGCAGTTTTAAATTTGAGCATGTTGAAACTTTATCAGGATGTTTGTCTTGATTTTATGTAGGTAAAGTTTGAATATGGGTCATGTTGGGTCAACAAGTAGGTAACCAGGTCAAATTGGAGGAAAATCTTGCTAACACTCTGGAGGCCACATTTCTAACTTGAGCATGTTGAAACTATCAGAATATTTGTCTTGATGATATGTAGTCAAGAACGAATATGGGTCATGTTGGGTTAAAAAGTAGGTCGCTAGGTCAAATTGAAAGAAAATCTTGTTTACACTCTAGGGCCGCAGGTTCAAATGTGTTCAGAATGTTTGTCTTGATGATATGTAGGTCAAGTCGGAATATGGGTCATATTGTGTTAGAAACTAGGTCACTAGGTCAAATTGAAGGGAAAATCTTGTTAACAACTTTTTTCTGTTTTCTCCCTATCAGTCGAGCGTCAGTGCCGTATGCGGTGCTCTTGTTAACTTGAGCATGTTGAAACTTTATCAGAATGTTTGTCTTGATGATATGTAGCCAAGAACGAATATGGGTCATGTTGGGTCAAAAAGTAGGTGACTAGGTCAAATTGAAAGAAAATCTTGTTTACACACTAGGGTCAAATAAGGATTCAACACTCTCCCACATACAACGAATCTGCAGCAGATGACATTGAGAACATCTAGACAGAAATATAGAAAATCTATATAAATGAAAGGATAATAAACAAATAGAGTTGAAAACATTGTAGCAAAGGGAGTAATGGCTCATTATGTTTTCAAAAAAATGTCTGCTGCACAAAGGGTCAGAAGTGGGAAAGGTTTTACTAGAGTTTAGATGAACCATCTGGTAAAACATATGGCAATCCTCTATAAATCAAAGTTTGAATAGATTTGAAAATATTGTGACAAAGGAAGAAATTGCTCATCTGCGCGTGGGACATGAAGTACACCCTTAATCTAGAATCCGCAGTGGTAGTGTGGTTAGCAGCGTGTATTTCGTAACCGGGTGTCCCAGGTACGATCCCCAGTCGTGGCACCACGGTCATGGTGGAGTGCCCTTGGACAAGGCACGTTTTCTAGCCTAGTACTCTTTTGTTTACCCAGGGATCATGAATAAGTGAACTGTCGCCGTGATATAACTGAAATAATGTTGAAAGCAGCGTAAAACCCCAATAAATAAATAAATACACCCTTTATCTGTAGCTCTGAGCCAAAATTGCAGTACTTTTATAATTGACAGTAACTATTTTGTTTTCCCAAACAGAAGTCCAATACAAACGGCATCTCTTCTACAATGGGGAGAGCATCCCGATTATTCTGGAAAACTCCACGAGGGCCTCATGAGTTATATGTCTGAGTGAGTACTCACACATATGGTTTGGAGGTCGGATAAGGTATTCAAATATTTTACCACAAACATCAAATCTGATGAAAGAACAATTATTGAATACAATTTAAAACATTGTGGCAAGCAAAAGGAGTATTTTCTTCTTTTGCCACAAGGTTTCCAAACGTTATCTGCTGTAGATGCGTCAAACCGTGTCTGTAGGTTGGAAACGGTTAATTAATTAAGTACATGATTAAATGTGCCCCTTATCTAGAGATTAATGAATGTCTGTATTCATGTGGCGTTGTTCCAATTGGACTGACTTTTTGTCAAAATATGTTAAATCTCTATTTATGCCGCAATTAGTAAGAAGATAGCAGGCTTTCTTATATCATCCCAATATTCATTCATTCCATAATTCTGATAGTGTTATATTCTGCTCTCATCCCCTATATTCACATTAGTCTATTTTCCCATGGAAAGATGTCCTAAAGACATTTACTCTTGCATCAACCGTGAACATAAACCACATTGGTAATGGATATCTGATCTTGAAATAAATCCCATCCATATAACTTATAAAAAGAAACAACTTCTATGTTTATACTCTTTATCCATGTATCAATATAAACAAAGTGACTACACTGTCACAAATAATGTCAAATCAAACAATCCAAAAAAAATACTGATAATATCAAAACATATATATACATTTTACTTTTTGTGGCGATTGGTTGACAATCGCCACAGTGCTACCAAAACAACAACAACGAAAAAAAAATTATATAGTCGTATTTGAACAATCGGTTGGATATTTCTGCAAAGGCAATTTACTCACTTCCGTTAAACCGCCATATTATATATAGTTCCATCAGTGATGCAGGCACACGATTAATAATGATAATGTTAGTGCTACTTTGATACCGGATTGGTACTAATATTTGAGATTTATCGAGAAAATATCTAAATAGAGTTAAACTATTTACATATTATCTTTCTTCATGTTTGGGCAGATAATAAATATCATCGGGCGTCTTGGGTACTCTATGCAGAGTATCATGATACTCCTGTGCCTCGTTTTATTTTTACTGTAGTCAACCGTAACCTTTTGACCTTTAACCTGATTCGGCAGGAGTTGGTTGTACTCTGATTATCTTCGTCATGATTTGGCAGATAATAAATATCATTGCGCGTTCTGCCTTGCAAATAACGACAACTCTGGTGATACTAAAATCTGGAAATTCCAAAAGGTTCTATAAATAGCTCGCGAGACCAAAAACCAGAAAAGCTTGTAAATCTCAATATTATAAACGCTTTATTTTGTACTTGTTTAAATATATGAAAGCGTCTAGATAATAAGACTGGTTTACAAAGGTTTAAAGGACACACGATGGCAGTGTGTACACACGTTATGTATACACGTCTGCACGTTCTAGAGTCAATTAGCAATCAATGCTGACAGTGTAGCCTAATTGAGTTTGAAGATCTAGCATTATAATATATGCCTATATTTTCATAAATTAAACAGTTTGGCAAATAGTGAAATTGTGCTTTTGGAGCATGTTTTGTGTTTGTTTTTGCACTCACATTATTCGAAGCAGTTTAACAACCTCAGAGACATATAAATACACTGTGACAACCCTCAATCATGCAATGTGAAGGGACTAAATTGAACAGACCTGTTTAATATCGGACATAATTGAAACAAACACCAAACTAATGGATACTGTTTTCTCTCCTTTCTTTAGTCATTTCTAAAGTGTAAAATATATTTTATCTTAATATGGCCTAACGACCTGGTGATAAACATGTGATTACCCAAACAATTTAGATTACAAATAGTCATTCTAATGAGCTAAAACGGTAGTCTATCGAATACCAACTAGATTTTTCATAACTTTGGAATGGCCTAATTTTGAACACATCATGACCAATTTCAGAACGTAACTAAATAATCACCAAGACAACATTCTGGCAAACTAACATTATTCTACTGTCAAACGATGCAGGGTTGATACATTCTCAAATATACCCGCACCAGAGTCATCGCAAGCCCTACACCGATATACTGCTTGTTACTTTGCAGGATTTTCCATACGATCGCCACTACAGTGCCATTGGCGCTTTGATTAAACTAATGAATAATAAATTTGGCTTAGGGGCAGACTCAGAATTGCTTAAATTGCTAACATAGTTAAACTCGGTGTAGCAGCTATGCTAAGACACAAGAGCCGGAAAACTAGATGTAGTTCACTCGGTGCGGCCTCATTAGGCTATTGGAAACCGCCTCATATCAGTGGTGTAGTTGTAGAGCGTCCACCTCGGGGGAGGGAGGTCCTGGGTTTGATCCCCGGCTGGGTCATACCAAATACTTTTAAAATTGAAGTAATGGCTTTCCCTCCTTGGCACTCCAGTCTATAGGGTTAGCATTACGACTGACTCGTGGATTTCAGGATAAATGGAAAAGTTGTTCTGGTAAATTATCCAGGAAAGGCTGTGTTATACCTGGGAAATTGTTGAAAGCCGCAAAAAAATACCAAACAATCATTAATTAATTGAAACTAAATATTGTTAAAGAGCTGACAATACAGTCTGCTCACAATGTGAAATTTCAATTTTTTCTGCAATGTTTTCAAAGATCAAGGAACAGTTTTACTCCTATCATCAACCGGAACATTACTTAAGTCTGACACAAAATCATGCATTGTATATATATGTGCTCATGGGAAAAGGTACAAGTTGGTACTTGTGAAGGATGTTTGGAGGTTTTAAGATAACAGCAGTTACGACCAATGTTTTTAAACCTGATAGAATCCCATACATGTGGCTTAATTTTTGTTTTTATATAACACAAATGTGTATAATGTATAACCCTTTCCCTAATACGACAATTCTGCAGCAAACGACTTTGAACATATTTTGTCAAAATATTTTAAATCTCTAAAATTGAATGGATAACCTATGACTAAAAGTGGAAAACATTGTGCAAAAGGAGAAATTGCACGTTTTGGGCAATTTCTTCTTTTGTTACCATGTTTTTAAAAACCGCATCATATGCACCAACATGCGTCTACATGTGGGAAAGTGTTAGGAAGTTTGTCGAGCATGTTCTACTTTTGTCACAATGTTTTCAATCATGAGAGAACGGGTCAAAATGTTTCTTAGAACCATTCGTGACTATCGATCGACCAGTGAAGATCCAGATAGAGATATATGCGGATGATTGCATTGATCTGAGACTACACTGGTCGAACAACATGCTAAGTGTGCATGTTTTAATTTACGTTCCAGATATAACCAACCGATATGAAAGATTCACAGATGAAGACACAGATCAACGTACACTGCACTTAAGAGCTACAACTAGGTAAGTAGTAATTACTTGCTCATTTCGAATAATTGTGGTATAAGGGGGAGCAACTGTTCGTGTTGAACCATGTCTACGTTTGTCACAATGTTTTCAAAAGCCGCATCATATGCACCAACATGCGTCTGCATGTGGGAAATTGTTAGGAAGTTTGTTGAGCATGTTCTACTTTTGTCACAATGTTTTCAATCATGAGAGAACGGGTCAAAATGTTTCTTAGAACCATTCGTCACTATCGATCGACCAGTGAAGATCCAGATAGAGATATATGCGGATGCTTGCATTAATCTGAGACTACACTGGTCGAACAACATGCTAAGTGTGCAGGTTTTAATTTACGTTCCAGATATAACCAATCGAGATGAAAGATTCACAGATGAAGACACAGATCAACGTACACTGCACTTCAGAGCTACAACTAGGTAAGTAGTTATTACTTGCTCGTTTCGAATAATGGTGGCATAAGGGGGAGCAACTGTTCGTTTTGAACCATGTCTACGTTTGTCATAAGCCCGGCCGGGAAGCTCAATTGGTAGCGTATCTGACTCGTGATCTGGAGGTCACAGGTTCGATACCCGGTTGCGGCGACATTTTTTCGGGCGATGTTTTCCATTGCCTCTCACCTCTGATCTATGTGAGAAAGTAGTCAGTTGCTTCGAAAGAATGTTGTGTAAGTACTGGTGTGGGAAAGCCAGGAAAACATGGGTAGGTGCACTGACCGCCGTGATATGACCAAAGCTGTTGAAAGCGGCGTTAAACTCCAAACAAACAAACGTTTGTCATAATGTTTTCAAAAGCCGCATCATATATGCACCAACATACGTCTACATGTGGGAAAGTGTTAGGAAGTTTGTTGAACATGTTCTACTTTTGTCACAATGTTTTCAATCATGAGAGAACGGGTCAAAATGTTTCTTAGAACCATTCGTGACTATCGATCGACCAGTGAAGATCCAGATAGAGATATATGCGGATGCTTGCATTGGTCTGAGACTACACTGGTCGAAGTGTGCAGGTTTTAATTTACGTTCCAGATATAACCAACCGAGATGAAAGATTCACAGATGAAGACACAGATCAACAGACACTACACTTCAGAGCTACAACTAGGTAAGTAGTAATTACTTGCTCGTTTCGAATAATGGTGGCATAAGGGTGAGCAACTGTTTGTTGTGAACCATGTCTACGTTTGTCACAATGTTTTCAAAAGCCGCATCACATGCAACAACATGCGTCTACATTTGGGAAAGGGTTAGGAAGTTTGTTGAGCATGTTCTACTTTTGTCACAATGTTTTCAATCATGAGAGAACGGGTCAAAATGTTTCTTAGAACCATTCGTGACTATCGATCGACGAGTGAAGATCCAGATAGAGATATATGCGGATACTTGCATTGATCTGAGACTACACTGGTCGAACAACATGCTAAGTGTGCAGGTTTTAATTTACGTTCCAGATATAACCAACCGAGATGAAAGATTCACAGATGAAGACACAGATCAACGTACACTGCACTTCAGAGCTACAACTAGGTAAGTAGTAATTACTTGCTCGTTTCGAATAATGGTGGCATAAGGGGGAGCAACTGTTCGTTCTGAACCATGTCTACGTTTGTCACAATCTTTCCTAAAGCCGCATCATATGCACCAACACGCGTCTACATGTGGGAAAGGGTTAGGAAGTTTGTTGAGCATGTTCTACTTTTGTCACAATGTTTTCAATCATGAGAGAACGGGTCAAAATGTTTCTTAGAACCAGTCGTGACTATCGATCGACCAGTGAAGATCCAGATAGAGATATATGCGGATGCTTGCATTGATCTGAGACTACACTGGTCGAACAACATGCTAAGTGTGCAGGTTTTAATTTACGTTCCAGATATAACCAACCGAGATGAAAGATTCACAGATGAAGACACAGATCAACGTACACTGCACTTCAGAGCTACAACTAGGTAAGTAGTTTTGTTTGTTTGTTTGTTTGGAGTTTAACGCCGCTTTCAACAGCTTTTGGTCATATCACGGCGGTCAGTGCACCTACCCATGTTTTCCTGGCTTTCCCACACCAGTACTTACACAACATTCTTTCGAAGCCACTGACTACTTTCTCACATAGATCAGAGGTGAGCGGCAATAGAAAACATCGCCCGAAAGAATGTCGCCGCAACCGGGTATCGAACCCGTGACCTCCAGACCACGAGTCAGATTAAGTAAGTAGTAATTACTTGCTCGTTTCGAATACTGGTGACATAAGGGGAAGTAACTGTTCGTTTTGAACCATGTCTACGTTTGTCACAATGTTTATTTAAAAGCCGCATCATATGCACCAACATGCGTCTACATGTGGGAAAGGGTTAGGAAGTTTGTTGAGCATGTTCTACTTTTGTCACAATGTTTTCAATTAAGAGAGAACAGGTCAAAATGTTTCTTAGAACCATTCGTGACTATCGATCGACCAGTGAAGATCCAGATAGAGATATATGTGGATGCTTGCATTGATCTGAGACTACACTGGTCGAACAACATGCTAAGTGTGCAGGTTTTAATTTACGTTCCAGATATAACCAACCGATATGAAAGATTCACACATGAAGACACAGATCAACGTACACTGCACTTCAGAAGTACAACTAGGTAAATAGTAATTACTTGCTCGTTTCGAATAATGGGGGCATAAGGGTGAGCAACTGTTCATTTTGAACCATGTCTACGTTTGTCACAATGTTTTCAAAAGCCGCATCATATGCACCAACATGCGTCTACATGTGGGAAAGGGTTAGGAAGTTTGTTGAGCATGTTCTACTTTTGTCACAATGTTTTCAATCATGAGAGAACAGGTCAAAATGTTTCTTAGAACCATTCGTGACTATCGATCGACAAGTGAAGATCCAGATAGAAATATATGCGGATGCTTGCATTGATCTGAGACTACACTGGTCGAACAACATGCTAAGTGTGAAGGTTTTAATTTACGTTACAGATATAACCAACCGAGATGAAAGATTTACAGATGAAGACACAGATCAACGTACACTGCACTTCAGAGCTACAACTAGGTAAGTAGTAATTACTTGCTCGTTTCGAATAATGGTGGCATAAGGGGGAGCAACTGTTCATTTTGAACCATGTCTACGTTTGTCACAATGTTTTCAAAAGCCGCATCATACGCACCAACATGCGTCTACATGTGGGAAAGGGTTAGGAAGTTTGTTGAGCATGTTCTACTTTTGTCACAATGTTTTCAATCATGAGAGAACAGGTCAAAATGTTTCTTAGAACCATTCGTGACTACCGATCGACCAGTGAAGATCCAGATAGAAATATATGCGGATGCTTGCATTGATCTGAGACTACACTGGTCGAACAACATGCTAAGTGTGCAGGTTTTAATTTACATTCCAGATATAACCAACCGAGATGAAAGATTCACAGATGAAGACACAGATCAACGTACACTGCACTTCAGAGCTACAACTAGGTAAGTAGTAATTACTTGCTCGTTTCGAATAATGGTGGCATAAAGGGGAGCAACTGTTCGTTTTGAATCATGTCTACGTTTGTCACAATGTTTTCAAAAGCAGCATCATATGAACCAACATGCGTCTACATGTGGGAAAGGGTTAGGAAGTTTGTTGACCATGTTCTACTTTTGTCACAATGTTTTCAATCATGAGAGAACGGGTCAAAATGTTTCTTAGAACCATTGGTGACTATCGATCGACCAGTATAGATCCATATAGAGATATATGCGGATGCTTGCATTGATCTGAGACTACACTGGTCGAACAACATGCTAAGTGTGCAGGTTTTAATTTACGTTCCAGATATAACCAACCGAGATGAAAGATTCACAGATGAAGACACAGATCAACGTACACTGCACTTCAGAGCTACAACTAGGTAAGTAGTAATTACTTGCTCGTTTCGAATAATGGTGGCATAAGGGGGAGCAACTGTTCATTTTGAACCATGTCTACGTTTGTCACAATGTTTTCAAAAGCCGCATCATATGCACCAACATGCGTCTACATGTGGGAAAGGGTTAGGAAGTTTGTTGAGCATGTTCTACTTTTGTCACAATGTATTCAATCATGAGAGAACAGGTCAAAATGTTTCTTAGAACCATTCGTGACTATCGATCGACCAGTGAAGATCCAGATAGAAATATATGCGGATGCTTGCATTGATCTGAGACTACACTGGTCGGACAACATGCTAAGTGTGCAGGTTTTAATTTACGTTCCAGATATAACCAACCGAGATGAAAGATTCACAGATGAAGACACAGATCAACGTACACTGCACTTCAGAGCTACAACTCGGTAAGTAGTAATTACTTGCTCCTTTCGAATAATGGTGACATAAGGGGGAGCAACTGTTCGTTTTGAACCATGTCTACGTTTGTCACAATGTTTTCTAAAGCCGCATCATATGCACCAACATGCGTCTACAGGTGGGAAAGGGTTAGGAAGTTTGTTGAGCATGTTCTACTTTTGTCACAATGTTTTCAATCATGAGAGAACGGGTCAAAATGTTTCTTAGAACCATTCGTGACTATCGATCGACCAGTGAATATCCAGATAGAGATATATGCTTGCATTGATCTGAGACTACACTGGTCGAACAACATGCTAAGTGTGCAGGTTTTAATTTACGTTCCAGATATAACCAACCGAGATGAAAGATTCACAGATGAAGACACAGATCAACGTACACTGCACTTCAGAGCTACAACTAGGTCAGTAGTAATTACTTGCTCCTTTCGAATAATGGTGGCGTAAGGGGGAGCAACTGTTCGTTTTGAACCATGTCTACGTTTGTCACAATGTTTTCTAAAGGCGCATCATATGCACCAACATGCATCTACATGTGGGAAAGTGTTAGGAAGTTTGTTGAGCATGTTCTACTTTTGTCACAATGTTTTCAATCATGAGACAACGGGTCAAAATGTTTCTTAGAACCATTCGTGACTATCGATCGACCAGTGAATATCCAGATAGAGATATATGCGGATGCTTGCATTGATCTGAGACTACACTGGCTGAACAACATGCTAAGTGTGCAGGTTTTAATTTACGTTCCAGATATAACCAACCGATATGAAAGATTCACAGATGAAGACACAGATCAACGTACACTGCACTTCAGAGCTACAACTAGGTAAGTAGTAATTACTTGCTCCTTTCGAATAATGGTGGCATAAGGGTGAGCAACTTTTCGTTTTGAACCATGTCTACGTTTGTAACAATGTTTTCTAAAGCCGCATCATATGCACCAACATGCGTCTACATGTGGAAAAGGGTTAGAAAGTTTGTTGAGCATGTTCTACTTTTGTCACAATGTTTTCAATCATGAGAGAACGGGTCAAAATGTTTCTTAGAACCATTCGTGACTATCGATCGACCAGTGAATATCCAGATAGAGATATATGCGGATGCTTGCATTGATCTGAGACTACACTGGTCGAACAACATGCTAAGTGTGCAGGTTTTAATTTACGTTCCAGATATAACCAACCGAGATGAAAGATTCACAGATGAAGACACAGATCAACGTACACTGCACTTCAGAGCTACAACTAGGTAAGTAGTAATTACTTGCTCCTTTCGAATAATGGTGACATAAGGGGGAGCAACTGTACGTTTTGAACCATGTCTACGTTTGTCACAATGTTTTCTAAAGCCGCATCATATGCACCAACATGCGTCTACATGTGGGAAAGGGTTAGGAAGTTTGTTGAGCATGTTCTACTTTTGTCACAATGTTTTCAATCATGAGAGAACGGGTCAAAATGTTTCTTAGAACCATTCGTGACTATCGATCGACCAGTGAATATCCAGATAGAGATATATGCTTGCATTGATCTGAGACTACACTGGTCGAACAACATGCTAAGTGTGCAGGTTTTAATTTACGTTCCAGATATAACGAACCGAGATGAAAGACTCACAGATGAAGACACAGATCAACGTACACTGCACTTCAGAGCTACAAATAGGTAAGTAGTAATTACTTGCTCCTTTCGAATAATGGTGGCATAAGGGTGAGCAACTGTTCGTTTTGAACCATGTCTACGTTTGTCACAATGTTTTCTAAAGCCGCATCATATGCACCAACATGCGTCTACTTGTGGGAAAGGGTTAGGAAGTTTGTTGAGCATGTTCTACTTTTGTCACAATGTTTTCAATCATGAGAGAGCGGGTCAAAATGTTTCTTTGAACCATTCGTGACTATCGATCGACCAGTGAAGATCCAGATAGAGATATATGCGGATGCTTGCATTGATCTGAGACTACACTGGTCGAACAACATGCTAAGTGTGCAGGTTTTAATTTACGTTCCAGATATAACCAACCGAGATGAAAAATTCACAGATGAAGACACAGATCAACGTACACTGCACTTCAGAGCTACAACTAGGTAAGTAGTAATTACTTGCTCGTTTCGAATAATGGTGGCGTAAGGGGGAGCAACTGTTCGTTTTGAACCATGTCTACGTTTGTGACAATGTTTTCTTAAGGCGCATCATATGCACCAACATGCGTCTACATGTGGGAAAGTGTTAGGAAGTTTGTTGAGCATGTTCTACTTTTGTCACAATGTTTTCAATCATGAGAGAACGGGTCAAAATGTTTCTTAGAACCATTCGTGACTATCGATCGACCAGTGAATATCCAGATAGAGATATATGCGGATGCTTGCATTGATCTGAGACTACACTGGTCGAACAACATGCTAAGTGTGCAGGTTTTAATTTACGTTCCAGATATAACCAACCGAGATGAAAGATTCACAGATGAAGACACAGATCAACGTACACTGCACTTCAGAGCTACAACTAGGTAAGTAGTAATTACTTGCTCCTTTCGAATAATGGTGGCGTAAGGGGGAGCAACTGTTCGTTTTGAACCATGTCTACGTTTGTCACAATGTTTTCTTAAGGCGCATCATATGCACCAACATGCGTCTACATGTGGGAAAGTGTTAGGAAGTTTGTTGAGCATGTTCTACTTTTGTCACAATGTTTTCCATCATGAGACAACGGGTCAAAATGTTTCTTAGAACCATTCGTGACTATCGATCGACCAGTGAAGATCCAGATAGAGATATATGCGGATGCTTGCATTGATCTGAGACTACACTGGTCGAACAACATGCTAAGTGTGCAGGTTTTAATTTACGTTCCAGATATAACCAACCGATATGAAAGATTCACAGATGAAGACACAGATCAACGTACACTGCACTTCAGAGCTACAAATAGGTAAGTAGTAATTACTTGCTCCTTTCGAATAATGGTGGCATAAGGGTGAGCAACTTTTCGTTTTGAACCATGTCTACGTTTGTAACAATGTTTTCTAAAGCCGCAACATATGCACCAACATGCGTCTACATGTGGGAAAGGGTTAGGAAGTTTGTTGAGCATGTTCTACTTTTGTCACAATGTTTTCAATCATGAGAGAACGGGTCAAAATGTTTCTTAGAACCATTCGTGACTATCGATCGACCAGTGAATATCCAGATAGAGATATATGCGGATGCTTGCATTGATCTGAGACTACACTGGCTGAACAACATGCTAAGTGTGCAGGTTTTAATTTACGTTCCAGATATAACCAACCGATATGAAAGATTCACAGATGAAGACACAGATCAACGTACACTGCACTTCAGAGCTACAACTAGGTAAGTAGTAATTACTTGCTCCTTTCGAATAATGGTGGCATAAGGGTGAGCAACTTTTCGTTTTGAACCATGTCTACGTTTTTAACAATGTTTTCTAAAGCCGCATCATATGCACCAACATGCGTCTACATGTGGAAAAGGGTTAGAAAGTTTGTTGAGCATGTTCTACTTTTGTCACAATGTTTTCAATCATGAGAGAACGGGTCAAAATGTTTCTTAGAACCATTCGTGACTATCGATCGACCAGTGAATATCCAGATAGAGATATATGCGGATGCTTGCATTGATCTGAGACTACACTGGTCGAACAACATGCTAAGTGTGCAGGTTTTAATTTACGTTCCAGATATAACCAACCGAGATGAAAAATTCACAGATGAAGACACAGATCAACGTACACTGCACTTCAGAGCTACAACTAGGTAAGTAGTAATTACTTGCTCGTTTCGAATAATGGTGGCGTAAGGGGGAGCAACTGTTCGTTTTGAACCATGTCTACGTTTGTCACAATGTTTTCTAAAGCCGCATCATATGCACCAACATGCGTCTACATGTGGGAAAGGGTTAGGAAGTTTGTTGAGCATGTTCTACTTTTGTCACAATGTTTTCAATCATGAGAGAACGGGTCAAAATATTTCTTAGAACCATTCATGACTATCGATCGACCAGTGAATATCCAGATAGAGATATATGCTTGCATTGATCTGAGACTACACTGGTCGAACAACATGCTAAGTGTGCAGGTTTTAATTTACGTTCCAGATATAACCAACCGAGATGAAAGATTCACAGATGAAGACACAGATCAACATACACTGCACTTCAGAGCTACAACTAGGTAAGTAGTAATTACTTGCTGCTTTCGAATAATGGTGGCATAAGGGGGAGCAACTGTTCGTTTTGAACCATGTCTACGTTTGTCGCAATGTTTTCAAAAGGCGCATCATATGCACCAACATGCGTCTACATGTGGGAAAGTGTTAGGAAGTTTGTTGAGCATGTTCTACTTTTGTCACAATGTTTTCAATCATGAGAGAACGGGTCAAAATGTTTCTTAGAACCATTCGTGACTATCGATCGACCAGTGAAGATCCAGATAGAGATATATGCGGATGCTTGCATTGATCTGAGACTACACTGGTCGAACAACATGCTAAGTGTGCAGGTTTTAATTTACGTTCCAGATATAACCAACCGAGATGAAAGACTCACAGATGAAGACACAGATCAACGTACACTGCACTTCAGAGCTACAAATAGGTAAGTAGTAATTACTTGCTCCTTTCGAATAATGGTGGCATAAGGGGGAGCAACTGTTCGTTTTGAACCATGTCTACGTTTGTCACAATGTTTTCTAAAGCCGCATCATATGCACCAACATGCGTCTACATGTGGGAAAGGGTTAGGAAGTTTGTTGATCATGTTCTACTTTTGTCACAATGTTTTCAATCATGAGAGAACGGGTCAAAATGTTTCTTAGAACCATTCGTGACTATCGATCGACCAGTGAACATCCAGATAGAGATATATGCGGATGCTTGCATTGATCTGAGACTACACTGGTCGAACAACATGCTAAGTGTGCAGGTTTTAATTTACGTTCCAGATATAACCAACCGAGATGAAAGATTCACAGATGAAGACACAGATCAACGTACACTGCACTTCAGAGCTACAAGTAGGTAAGTAGTAATTACTTGCTCCTTTCGAATAATGGTGGCATAAGGGGGAGCAACTGTTCGTTTTGAACCATGTCTACGTTTGTCACAATGTTTTCTAAAGCCGCATCATATGCACCAACATGCGTCTACATGTGGAAAAGGGTTGGGAAGTTTGTTGAGCATGTTCTACTTTTGTCACAATGTTTTCAATCATGAGAGAACGGGTCAAAATGTTTCTTAGAACCATTCGTGACTATCGATCGACCAGTGAAGATCCAGATAGAGATATATGCGGATGCTTGCATAGATCTGAGACTACACTGGTCGAACAACATGCTAAGTGTGCAGGTTTTAATTAACGTTCCAGATATAACCAACCGAGATGAAAGATTCACAGATGAAGACACAGATCAACGTACACTGCACTTCAGAGCTACAACTAGGTAAGTAGTAATTACTTGCTCGTTTCAAATAATGGTGGCATAAGGGGGAGCAACTGTTCGTTTTAAACCATGTCTACGTTAGTCACAATGTTTTCAAAAGCCGCATCATATGCATCAACATGCGTCTACATGTGGGAAAGGGTTAGGACGTTTGTTGAGCATTTTCTACTTTTGTCACAATGTTTTCAATACTCTTCTGCTTCAAATTGCATCGAAATGCGTCTACAGGTTTCATTTACGTTCCAGATATAACCAACCGAGATCAAAGATTCACAGATCAAGACACAGATCAAGGCACAGATCAAGGCACAGCACACTGGTGGACTTCAGAACTACGTCTCCTTCACGCAGCGACTAGGTAAGGACTAATTACTTGCTCGTTTCGAATAAATGTGGGAAAAGGAGCATTAACTGTTCGATTTGAACCATGTCTACTACGTTTGTCACAAGTAGTCAGTGGCTTCGAAAGAATGTTGTGTAAGTACTGGTGTGGGAAAGCCAGGAAAACATGGGTAGGTGCACTGACCGCCGTGATATGACCAAAGCTGTTGAAAGCGGCGTTAAACTCCAAACAAACAAAACAAAACAAACGTTTGTCACAATGTTTTCAAAAGCCGCATCCTATGCATCAACATGCGTCTACATGTGGGAAAGGGTTAGGACGTTTGTTGAGCATTTTCTACTTTTGTCACAATGTTTTCAATACTCGACTGCTTCAAATTGCATCGAAATGCGTCTACAGGTTTCATTTACGTTCCAGATATAACCAACCGAGATGAAAGATTCACAGATCAAGACACAGATCAAGACACAGATCAAGGCACAGATCAAGGCACAGCACACTGGTGGACTTCAGAACTACGTCTCCTTCACGCAGTGACTAGGTAAGGATTAATTACTTGCTCGTTTCGAATAAATGTGGGAAAAGGAGCATTAACTGTTCGATTTGAACCATGTCTACTACGTTTGTCACAATGTTTTCAAAAGCCGCATCCTATGCATCAACATGCGTCTACATGTGGGAAAGGGTTAGGACGTTTGTTGAGCATTTTCTACTTTTGTCACAATGTTTTCAATACTCGACTGCTTCAAATTGCATCGAAATGCGTCTACAGGTTTCATTTACGTTCCAGATATAACCAACCGAGATGAAAGATTCACAGATCAAGACACAGATCAAGGCACAGCACACTGGTGGACTTCAGAACTACGTCTTCTTCACGCAGCGACTAGGTAAGGATTAATTACTTGCTCGTTTCGAATAAATGTGGGAAAAGGAGCATTAACTGTTCGATTTGAACCATGTCTACTACGTTTTTCACAATGTTTTCAAAAGCCGCATCCTATGCATCAACATGCGTCTACATGTGGGAAAGTGTTAGGACGTTTGTTGAGCATTTTCTACTTTTGTCACAATGTTTTCAATACTCGACTGCTTCAAATTGCATCGAAATGCGTCTACAGGTTTCATTTACGTTCCAGATATAACCAACCGAGATGAAAGATTCACAGATCAAGACACAGATCATGGCACAGCACACTGGTGGACTTCAGAACTACGTCTTCTTCACGCAGCGACTAGGTAAGGAATTAATTACTTGCTCGTTTCGAATAAATGTGGGGAAAGGAGCATTAACTGTTCGATTTGAACCATGTCTACTACGTTTGTCACAATGTTTTCAAAAGCCGCATCCTATGCATCAACATGCGTCTACATGTGGGAAAGGGTTAGGACGTTTGTTGAGCATTTTCTACTTTTGTCACAATGTTTTCAATACTCGACTGATTCAAATTGCATCGAAATGCGTCTACAGGTTTCATTTACGTTCCAGATATAACCAACCGAGATGAAAGATTCACAGATCAAGACACATATCATGGCACAGATCAAGGCACAGCACACTGGTGGATTTCAGAACAACGTCTCCTTCACGCAGCGACTAGGTAAGGATTAATTACTTGCTCGTTTCGAATAAATGTTGGAAAAGAAGCATTAACTGTTCGATTTGAACCATGTCTACTACGTTTGTCACGATATTTTCAAAAGCCGCATCCTATGCATCAACATGCGTCTACATGTGGGAAAGAGTTAGGACGTTTGTTGAGCATTTTCTACTTTTGTCACAATGTTTTCAATACTCGACTGCTTCAAATTGCATCGAAATGCGTCTACAGGTTTCATTTACGTTCCAGATATAACCAACCGAGATGAAAGATTCACAGATCAAGACACAGATCAAGGCACAGATCAAGGCACAGCACACTGGTGGACTTCAGAACTACGTCTCCTTCACGCAGCGACTAGGTAAGGATTAATTACTTGCTCGTTTCGAATAAATGTGGGAAAAGGAGCATTAACTGTTCGATTTGAACCATGTCTACTCCGTTTGTCACAATGTTTTCAAAAGCCGCATCCTATGCATCAACATGCGTCTACATGTGGGAAAGGGTTAGGACGTTTGTTGAGCATTTTCTACTTTTGTCACAATGTTTTCAATACTCGACTCCTTCAAATTGCATCGAAATGCGTCTACAGGTTTCATTTACGTTCCAGATATAACCAACCGAGATGAAAGATTCACAGATCAAGACACAGATCAAGGCACAGATCAAGGCACAGCACACCGGTGGACTTCAGAACTACGTCTCCTTCACGCAGCGACTAGGTAAGGATTAATTACTTGCTCGTTTCGAATAAATGTGGGAAAAGGAGCATTAACTGTTCGATTTGAACCATGTCTACTACGTTTGTCACAATGTTTTCAAAAGCCGCATCCTATGCATCAACATGCGTCTACATGTGGGAAAGGGTTAGGACGTTTGTTGAGCATTTTCTACTTTTGTCACAATGTTTTCAATACTCGACTGCTTCAAATTGCCTCGAAATGCGTCTACAGGTTTCATTTACGTTCCAGATATAACCAACCGAGATAAAAGATTCACAGATCAAGACACAGATCAAGGCACAGATCAAGGCACAGCACACTGGTGGACTTCAGAACTACGTCTCCTTCACGCAAAGACACAGAGCAACGTACACTGCACTTCAGAGACTTTTCAACATTGAATGTAGGCACGGGGCCCTTTCTTTCTCCTTAAGAAGCAGGGAAGACAGTATATTTAAGTTTAAGATGTCATTCTATGCAAGGTTTCATTCTATTTAGGTCATGTTATGTCTACTTGGGGAGTCATTAAGGCTTTTCAACATAGAATGTAGGTACGGGGTCCTTTCTTTCTCCTTAAGAGGCAGCAAAGAGAGGAGATTTAAGGTTTAAGGTGTCATTCTAGGCACGGTTTCATTATATTTAGGTCATGTCGTGTCTACTTGGGGGAGTCATTAAGGCTTTTCAACATTGAATGTAGGCACGGGTCCTTTCTTTCTCCTTAAGAGGCAGCAAAGAGAGGAGATTTAAGGTTTAAGGTGTCATTCTAGGCACGGTTTAATTATATTTAGGTCATGTCGTGTTTACTTGGGGAGTCATTAAGGCTTTTCAACATTGAATGTAGGCACGGGGTCCTTTCTTTCTCCTTAAGAGGCAGCAAAGAGAGGAGATTTAAGGTTTAAGGTGTCATTCTAGGCACGGTTTCATTATATTTAGGTCATGTCGTGTCTACTTGGGGAGTCATTAAGGCTTTTCAACATTGAATGTAGGCACGGGGTCCTTTCTTTCTCCTTAAGAGGCAGCAAAGATAGGAGAGTTAAGGTTTAAGGTGTAATTCTAGGCACGGTTTCATTATATTTAGGTCATGTCGTGTCTACTTGGGGGTCATTAAGGCTTTTCAACATTGAATGTAGGCACGGAGTCCTTTCTTTCTCCTTAAGAGGCAGCAAAGAGAGGAGATTTAAGGTTTAAGGTGTCATTCTAGGCACGGTTTCATTATATTTAGGTCATGTCGTGTCTACTTGGGGAGTCATTAAGGCTTTTCAACATTGAATGTAGGCACATGGTCCTTTCTTTCTCCTTAAAAGGCAGCTAAGAGAGGAGATTTAAGGTTTAAGGTGTCATTCTAGGCACGGTTTCATTATATTTAGGTCATGTCGTGTCTACTTGGGGAGTCATTAAGGCGTTTCAACATTGAATGTAGGCACGGAGTCATTTCTTTCTCCTTAAGAGGCAGCAAAGAGAGGAGATTTAAGGTTTAAGGTGTCATTCTAGGGACGGTTTCATTATATTTAGGTAATGTCGTGTCTACTTGGGGAGACATTAAGGCTTTTCAACATTGAATGTAGGCACGGGGTCCTTTCTTTCTCCATAAGAGGCAGCAAAGAGAGGAGATTTAAGGTTTAATGTGTCATTTTAGGCACGGTTTCATTATATTTAGGGCATGTCGTGTCTACTTGGGGAGTCATTAAGGCTTTTCAACATTGAATGTAGGCACGTGGTCCTTTCTTTCTCCTTAAGAGGCAGCAAAGAGAGGAGATTTAAGGTTTAAGGTGTCAATCTAGGCACGGTTTAATTCTATTTAGGTCATGCCGTGTTTGCTTGGGGAGTCCTTAAGGCTTTTCAACATTGAATGTAGGCACGGGGTCCTTTCTTTCTCCTTAAGAGGCAGCAAAGAGAGGAGATTTAAGGTTTAAGGTGTCATTTTAGGTACGGTTTCATTCTATTTAGGTCATGTCGTGTCGACTTGGGGAGTCATTAAGGCTTTTCAACATTGAATGTAGGCACGGGGTCCTTTCTTTCTCCTGACGAGGCAGGAAAGACAGGACAATTAAGGTTTAATGTTTTATACTAGGCACGGTTTCATTCTATTTGGCTCATGTCGTGTCTACTTGGGGAGTCATTAAGGCTTTTCAACATTGAATGTAGGTACGGGGTCCTTTCTTTCTCCTTAAGAGGCAGCAAAGAGAGAATAGTTAAGGTTTAAGGTGTCATTCTAGGCACGGTTTCATTCTATTTAGGTCATGTCGTGTCTACTTGGGGAGTCATTAAGGCTTTTCAACATTGAATGTAGGCACGGGTCCTTTCTTTCTCCTTAAGAGGCAGCAAAGAGAGGAGATTTAAGGTTTAATGTGTCATTCTCGGCACGGTTTCATTATATTTAGGTCATGTCGTGTCTACTTGGGGAGACATTAAGGCTTTTCAACATTGAATGTAGGCACGGGGTCCTTTCTTTCTCCTTAAGATGCAGCAAAGAGAGGAGATTTAAGGTTTAAGGTGTCATTCTAGGCACGGTTTCATTATATTTATGTCATGTCGTGTCTACTTGGGGAGTCATTAAGGCTTTTCAACATTGAATGTAGGCACGGGGTCCTTTCTTTCTCCTTAAGAGGCAGCAAAGAGAGGAGATTTAAGGTTTAAGGTGTCATTCTAGGCACGGTTTCATTATATTTAGGTCATGTCGTGTCTACTTGGGGAGTCATTAAGGCTTTTCAACATTGAATGTAGGCACGGGGTCCTTTCTTTCTCCTTAAGAGGCAGCAAAGAGAGGAGATTTAAAGTTTAAGGTGTCATTCTAGGCACGGTTTCATTATATTTAGGTCATGTCGTGTCTACTTGAGAAGTCATTAAGGCTTTTCAACATTGAATGTAGGCACGGGGTCCTTTCTTTCTCCTTAAGAGACAGCAAAGAGAGGAGATTTAAGGTTTAAGGTGTCATTCTAGGCACGGTTTCATTATATTTAGGTCATGTCGTGTCTACTTGGGGAGTCATTAAGGCTTTTCAACATTGAATGTAGGCACGGGGTCCTTTCTTTCTCCTTAAGAGGCAGCAAAGAGAGGAGATTTAAGGTTTAAGGTGTCATTCTAGGCACGGTTTCATTCTATTTAGGTCATGTCGTGACTACTTGGGGAGTCATTAAGGCTTTTCAACATTGAATGTAGGCACGGGGTCCTTTCTTTCTCCTGACGAGGCAGGAAAGACAGGACAATTAAGGTTTAATGTGTCATTCTAGGCACGGTTTCATTCTATGTGGGTCATGTCGTGTCTACTTGGGGAGTAATTAAGGCTTTTCAACTTTGAATGTAGGCACGGGTCCTTTCTTTCTCCTTAAGAGGCAGCAAAGAGAGGAGATTTAAGGTTTAAGGTGTCATTCCAGGCACGGTTTCATTATATTTAGGTCATGTCGTGTCTACTTGGGGAGTCATTAAGGCTTTTCAACATTGAATGTAGGCACGGGGTCCTTTCTTTCTCCTGACGAGGCAGGAAAGACAGGACAATTAAGGTTTAATGTGTCATTCTAGGCACGGTTTCATTCTATTTGGGTCATGTCGTGTCTACTTGGGGAGTCATTAAGGCTTTTCAACATTGAATGTAGGCACGGGGTCCTTTCTTTCTCCTTAAGAGGCAGCAAAGAGAGGAGATTTAAGGTTTAAGGTGTCATTCCAGGCACGGTTTCATTATATTTAGGTCATGTCGTGTCTACTTGGGGAGTCATTAAGGCTTTTCAACATTGAATGTAGGCACGGGGTCATTTCTTTCTCCTGACGAGGCAGGAAAGACAGGACAATTAAGGTTTAATGTGTCATTCTAGGCACGGTTTCATTATATTTAGGTCATGTCGTGTCTACTTGGGGAGTCATTAAGGCTTTTCAACTTTGAATGTAGGCACGGGGTCCTTTCTTTCTCCTTAAGAGGTAGCAAAGAGAGGAGAATTAAGGTTTAAGGTGTTATTCTAGGCACGGTTTCATTCTATTAAGGTCATGTCGTGTCTACTTGGGGAGTCATTAAGGCTTTTCAACATTGAATGTAGGCACGGGTCCTTTCTTTCTCCTGACGAGGCAGGAAAGACAGGACAATTAAGGTTTAATGTGTCATTCTAGGCACGGTTTCATTATATTTAGGTCATGTCGTGTCTACTTGGGGAGTCATTAAGGCTTTTCAACTTTGAATGTAGGCAAGGGGTTCTTTCTTTCTCCTTAAGAGGCAGCAAAGAGAGGAGATTTAAGGTTTACGGTGTCATTCTAGGCACGGTTTCATTCTATTTAGGTCATGTCGTGTCTACTTGGGGAGTCATTAAGGCTTTTCAACATTGAATGTAGGCACGGGGTCCTTTCTTTCTACTTAATAGGCAGCAAAGAGAGGAGATTTAAGGTTTAATGTGTCATTTTAGGCACGGTTTCATTATATTTAGGTCATGTCGTGTCGACTTGGGGAGTCATTAAGGCTTTTCAACATTGAATGTAGGCACGGGGTCCTTTCTTTCTCCTGACGAGGCAGGAAAGACGGGACAATTAAGGTGTAATGTGTCATTCTAGGCACGATTTAGTTCTATTTGGGTCTTGTCGTGTCTACTTGGGGAGTCATTAAGGCTTTTCAACATTGAATGTAGGCACGGGGTCCTTTCTTTCTCCTGACGAGGCAGGAAAGACAGGACAATTAAGGTTTAATGTGTCATTCTAGGCACGGTTTCATTCTATTTGGGTCATGTCGTGTCTACTTGGGGAGTCATTAAGGCTTTTCAACATTGAATGTAGGCACGTGGTCCTTTCTTTCTCCTTAAGAGGCAACAAAGAGAGGAGATTTAAGGTTTAAGGTGTCATTCCAGGCACGGTTTCATTATATTTAGGTCATGTCGTGTCTACTTGGGGAGTCATTAAGGCTTTTCAACATTGAATGTAGGCACGGGGTCCTTTCTTTCTCCTGACGAGTCAGGAAAGACAGGACAATTAAGGTTTAATGTGTCATTCTAGGCACGGTTTCATTCTATTTGGGTCATGTCGTGTCTACTTGGGGAGTCATTAAGGCTTTTCAACATTGAATGTAGGCACGGGGTCATTTCTTTCTCATGACGAGGCAGGAAAGACAGGACAATTAAGGTTTAATGTGTCATTCTAGGCACGGTTTCATTATATTTGGGTCATGTCGTGTCTACTTGGGGAGTCATTAAGGCTTTTCAACATTGAATGTAGGCACGGGGTCATTTCTTTCTCCTGACGAGGCAGGAAAGACAGGACAATTAAGGTTTAATGTGTCATTCTAGGCACGGTTTCATTATATTTAGGTCATGTCGTGTCTACTTGGGGAGTCATTAAAGCTTTTCAACTTTGAATGTAGGCACGGGGTCCTTTCTTTCTCCTTAAGAGGTAGCAAAGAGAGGAGATTTAAGGTTTAAGGTGTCATTCTAGGCACGGTTTCATTCTATTTAGGTCATGTCGTGTCTACTTGTGGAGTCATTAAGGCTTTTCAACATTGAATGTAGGCACGGGGTCCTTTCTTTCTCCTTAAGAGGCAGCAAAGAGAGGAGATTTAAGGTTTAATGTGTCATTCTAGGCACGGTTTCATTCTATTTAGGTCATGTCGTGTCTACTTGGGGAGTCATTAAGGCTTTTCAACATTGAATGTAGGCACGGGGTTCTTTCTTTCTACTTAATAGGCAGCAAAGAGAGGAGATTTAAGGTTTAATGTGTCATTTTAGGCACGGTTTCATTATAATTAGGTAATGTCGTGTCGACTTGGGTAGTCATTAAGGCTTTTCAACATTGAATGTAGGCACGTGGACCTTTCTTTCTCCTTAAGAGGCAGCCAAGAGAGGAGATTTAATGTTTAAGGTGTCATTCTAGGCACGGTTTCATTCTATTTAGGTCATGTCGTGTCTACTTGGGGAGTCATTAAGGCTTTTCAACATTGAATGTAGGCACGGAGTCCTTTCTTTCTCCTTAAGAGGCAGCAAAGAGAGGAGATTTAAGGTTTAAGGTGTTATTCTAGGCACGGTTTCATTCTATTTAGGTCATGTCGTGTCTACTTGGGGAGTTATTAAGGCTTTTCAATATTGAATGTAGGCACGGGGTCCTTTCTTTCTCCTTATGAGACAGCAAAGAGAGGAGATTTAAGGTTTAAGGTGTCATTCTAGGCACGGTTTCATTCTATTTAGGTCATGTCGTGTCTACTTGGGGAGTCATTAAGGCTTTTCAACATTGAATGTAGGCACGGGTCCTTTCTTTCTCCTTAAGAGGCAGGGAAGAGAGGAGATTTAAGTTTAAGGTGTCATTTTATGCAAGGTTTCATTCTATTTAGGCTTCAGCATTGTCATGTTATGTCTACTTGGGGAGTCATTAAGGCTTTTCAACATTGAATGTAGGCACGGGGTCTTTTCTTTCTCCTTAAGAGGCAGGGAAGAGAGGAGATTTAAGTTTAAGGTGTCATTTTATGCAAGGTTTCATTCTATTTAGGCTTCAGCATTGTCATGTTATGTCTACTTGGGGAGTCATTAAGGCTTTTCAACATTGAATGTAGGCACAGGGTCCTTACTTTCTCCTTAAGAGGCAGCAAAGAGAGGAGATTTAAGGTTTAAGGTGTCAATCCAGGCACGGTTTCATTATATTTAGGTCATGTCGTGTCTACTTGGGGAGTCATTAATGCTTTTCAACATTGAATGTAGGCACGGGGTCCTTTCTTTCTCCTTAACAGGCAGCAAAGAGAGAAGATTTAAGGTTTAAGGTGTCATTCTAGGCACGGTTTCATTCTATTTAGGTCATGTCGTGTCTACTTGGGGAGTCATTAAGGCTTTTCAACATTGAATGTAGGCACGGGTCCTTTCTTTCTCCTTAAGAGGCAGCAAAGAGAGGAGATTTAAGGTTTAATGTGTCATTCTACGCACGGTTTCGTTCTATTTAGGTCATGTCGTGTCTACTTGGGGAGTCATTAAGGCTTTTCAACATTGAATGTAGGCACGGGGCCCTTTCTTTCTCCTTAAGAGGCAGCAAAGAGAGGATATTTAAGGTTTAAGGTGTCATTCTAGGCACGGTTTCATTCTATTTAGGTCATGTCGTGTCTACTTGGGGAGTCATTAAGGCTTTTCAACATTGAATGTAGGCACGGGGTCCTTTCTTTCTCCTTAAGAGACAGCAAAGAGAGGAGATTTAAGGTTTAAGGTGTCATTCTAGGCACGGTTTCATTATATTTAGGTCATGTCGTGTCTACTTGGGGAGTCATTAAGGCTTTTCAACATTGAATGTAGGCACGGGGTCCTTTCTTTCTCCTTAAGAGACAGCAAAGAGAGGAGATTTAAGGTTTAAGGTGTCATTCTAGGCACGGTTTCATTTTATTTAGGTCATGTCGTGTCTACTTGGGGAGTCATTAAGGCTTTTCAACATTGAATGTAGGCACGGGGTCCTTACTTTCTCCTTAAGAGACAGCAAAGAGAGGAGATTTAAGGTTTAAGGTGTCATTCTAGGCACGGTTTCATTCTATTTAGGTCATGTCGGGTCTACTTGGGGAGTCATTAAGGCTTTTCAATATTGAATGTAGGCACGGGGTCCTTTCTTTCTCCTTAAGAGACAGCAAAGAGAGGAGATTTAAGGTTTAAGGTGTCATTCTAGGCACGGTTTCATTCTATTTAGGTCATGTCGTGTCTACTTGGGGAGTCATTAAGGCTTTTCAACATTGAATGTAGGCACGGGGTCCTTACTTTCTCCTTAAGAGACAGCAGAGAGAGGAGATTTAAGGTTTAAGGTGTCATTCTAGGCACGGTTTCATTCTATTTAGGTCATGTCGGGTCTACTTGGGGAGTCATTAAGGCTTTTCAACATTGAATGTAGGCACGGGGTCCTTTCTTTCTCCTTAAGAGACAGCAAAGAGAGGAGATTTAAGGTTTAAGGTGTCATTTTAGGCACGGTTTCATTCTATTTAGGTCATGTCGTGTCTACTTGGGGAGTCATTAAGGCTTTTCAACATTGAATGTAGGCACGGGGTCCTTTCTTTCTCCTTAAGAGGCAGCAAAGAGAGGAGATTTAAAGTTTAAGGTGTCATTCTAGGCACGGTTTCATTATATTTAGGTCATGTCGTGTCTACTTGAGAAGTCATTAAGGCTTTTCAACATTGAATGTAGGCACGGGTCCTTTCTTTCTCCTTAAGAGGCAGCAAAGAGAGGGGATTTAAGGTTTAAGGTGTCATTCTAGGCAGAGTGTCCCTGTTCAGAGACAGGGACCCGTTCCATTTAAGTCTTTAAGTACCTAAGCTGAGTTTAGCGTGGTCGAGTCACTTGACCGGAGTGAACTTAGGGTTCAGGGAGGCAGGGTGGTTTCCTTTAGGCAGCTTGCATTCACCAGGGTATGAAGAGAGGGTCTATTTAGTTAAGTGTTGCACGTTCTTGTCTTAGAAGACAGAAACATATTTAAGTATTTAAGTATTTAAGTTGAATTTAGGGTGGTCAGGTGACTTGACCGCGTCGAACTTGGGGGTTCAGAGAGGCGGTTTCTTTTAGGCAGGCGAGCTAGCTCCATTCACTAGGGTATAGAGAGAGGAACGCTATTAGGGTCTATTTAATTAAGTGTGTTGCACGTTTAGAAAGCAGTTCTAGGCACGGTTTCATTCTATTAAGGTCATGTCGAGTCTACTTGGGGAATCATTAAGGCTTTTCAACATTGAATGTAGGCATGGGGTCCTTTCTTTCTCCTTAAGAGGCAGCAAAGTAAGGAGATTTAAGGTTTAAGGTGTCATTCTAGGCACGGTTTCATTCTATTTAGGTTATGTCGTGTCTACTTGGGGAGTTATTAAGGCTTTTCAACATTGAATGTAGGCACGGGGTCCTTTCTTTCTCCTTAAGAGACAGCAAAGAGAGGAGATTTAAGGTTTAAGGTGTCATTCTAGGCACGGTTTCATTCTATTTAGGTCATGTCGTGTCTACTTGGGGAGTCATTAAGGCTTTTCAACATTGAATGTAGGCATGGGGTCCTTTCTTTCTCCTTAAGGGGCAGGGAAGAGAGGAGATTTAGGTTTAAGGTTCCCAAGATGACCAGACAACGAAGCCCCAAGATGACCAGACCACGAAGCCCCAAGATGACCAGACCACGAAGCCCCAAGATGACCAGACAACGAAGCCCAAAGATGACCAAACCACGAAGCCCCAAGATGACCAGACCACGAAGCCCCAAGATGACCAGACCACGAAGCCCAAAGATGACCAGACAACGAAGCCCCAAGATGACCACGAAGACCCAAGATGACCACGAAGCCCCAAGATGACCAGACCACGAAGCCCGAAGATGACCAGACCACGAAGCCCCAAGATGACCAGACCACGAAGCCCCAAGATGACCAGACCACGAAGCCCCAAGATGACCAGACCACGAAGCCCCAAGATGACCAGACCACGAAGCCCTAAGATGACCAGACAACGAAGTCCCAAGATGACCAGACCACGAAGCTTCAAGATGACCACGAAGCCCCAAGATGACCAGACCACGAAGCCCCAAGATGACCAGACCACGAAGCCCCAAGATGACCAGACCACGAAGCCCCAAGATGACCAGACCACGAAGCCCCAAGATGACCAGACCACGCAGCCCGAAGATGACCAGACCACGAAGCCGGAAGATGACCAGACCACGAAGCCCCAAGATGACCAGACCACGAAGTCCCAAGATGACCAGACCACGAAGCCCGAAGATGACCAGACCACGAAGCCCCAAGATGACCAGACCACGAAGCTCCAAGATGACCACGAAGCCCCAAGATGACCACAAAGCCCAAAGATGACCAGACCACGAAGCCCGAAGATGACCACGAAGCACCAAGATGACCAGACCACGAAGCCCAAAGATGACCAGACAACGAAGCCCCAAGATGACCACGAAGACCCAAGATGACCAGACCACGAAGCCCCAAGATTACCACGAAGCCCGAAGATGACCACGAAGCCCCAAGATGACCAGACCACGAAGCCCGAAGATGACCAGACCACGAAGCCCCAAGATGACCAGACCACGAAGCCCGAAGATGACCAGACCAAGAAGCCCCAAGATGACCAGACCACGAAGCCCCAAGATGACCACGAAGCCCCAAGATGACCAGACCACGAAGCCCGGAGATGACCAGACCACGAAGCCCCAAGATGACCAGACCACGAAGGCCCAAGATGACCAGACCACGAAGCCCCAAGATGACCACGAAGCCCAAAGATGACCAGACCACGAAGCCCGAAGATGACCACGAAGCACCAAGATGACCAGACCACGAAGCCCAAAGATGACCAGACAACGAAGCCCCAAGATGACCACGAAGACCCAAGATGACCACGAAGCCCCAAGATGACCAGACCACGAAGCCCGAAGATGACCACGAAGCCCCAAGATGACCAGACCACGAAGCCCGAAGATGACCAGACCACGAAGCCCCAAGATGACCAGACCACGAAGCCCCAAGATGACCAGACCACGAAGCCCGAAGATGACCAGACCACGAAGCTCCAAGATGACCACGAAGCCTCAAGATGACCAGACCACGAAGCCCCAAGATGACCAGACCACGAAGCCCCAAGATGACCAGACCACGAAGCCCGAAGATGATCAGACCACGAAGCCCCAAGATGACCAGACCACGAAGCTCCAAGATGACCACGAAGCCCCAAGATGACCAGACCACGAAGCCCCAAGATGACCAGACCACGAAGCCCGAAGATGACCAGACCACGAAGCCCCAAGATGACCAGACCACGAAGCTCCAAGATGACCACGAAGCCCCAAGATGACCAGACCACGAAGCCCCAATATGTACAGATGGGTGCAGGAACTATTTGATACAGACAGTAAGTTTTGTTTTAATCTCTTGTTTTAATTTATCGAGAGAAAGATTTTATTAAGATACTATTAAGTTATCGAGAGAAAGTGTTTTTGTCTTGCTTTAAACCATTAAAGCATATGTATCGACATTAAGGGTTTAGCATTGTTTTACACCGTTAAGATATAGATTAAAAACGCAATCATTCTCACAGAGGTCTAGATAATGGAAGAGTATACAACTCTTACCTCACCTTGTCTCTCTTGTCATCCAAACAACCCTGTGATGTTGGTACTCAAAAGAATCGTCCTATTGAGACGATTCTTTTGAGTACCTACTTCATAGAGTTAGACGGTAAAATAAGGATTTTAGAACGTAAAAAACTCCCCTTATCTAGAACTCTGAATTTCTGCTCGATCAAGTATTATTTAAGCGTAGTAATCAGCCATGTTAGAGTTGTTCTCATTTGGATTTGAGGCTTGATTATCCCACCTCGAGGCGGTCATTGCATGGCAACGGTAGATTGATTTAACGCCCTTTTCAACAATCTGATAATCTGTCAGTCATATCACGGCGGTAAAGTTTGCCTACCAATGTGTTTTCTGGCTTTCTAAAACAATACTCTACACAAAAATCGTTCCAAGCAACTGGCTGCTTTTTCCACAACTCATGGGCAAAGCACATATTCCAACTTAGTATTGGTTAGTCGCTGAAGAATCATGGCTTTATAAATGTATTGATGTAACCAGTTTAAAACCCCTTTCCACATACAGACGCTATCTGGCGTATCTGCAGCGACTTTTGATAATAGCGTGCATAATGAGCAATTCCTCCGTTTACCACAACTTTTTGAATTTGTATCAGTGTATTGTCTTTCATTTTTAGAGAGTTTTTAATTTTTTATCAAAATGCTATCCAAGTAGTCTGCTGCAGATTCGTTGTATGTGGGACATTTAAATTTACGTAATCCCCCCCATAAATTAATATGTTATTTACCGTATTTTACCTTTTCTATTCCAGGTGACGGTTATATAACCCAGGCAGAGATGTACTATTTTTGTTAAGCTGGAAGACAGTGGTGAACTCTTGACCAAGGATCCATCATATGAACAGTAAGTGATGACAGAGGACTAGATAAGGGGGCTGTAAATTGTTATTTTCCCGCAATATCTCTCTTATTTCTCAGAGAATGGTGCCATTGGTGTATGTTCTTTATAATTTATTTACCATTGACAATTTAATATGATAATTGTTATCCCTCGTGATTTTACCTGGCAATAACAAACTCGTGTAGACGCACTCGTTTATTACAAGAGCGTAAATATTACCCGGGATATAGTTTCCGTGATAAATTCACTTTATTTCCTTTGAAAGACCATTATACAAAACCATGCAAACTTACAAAATGAATATGTATGTCATTTCTCACCTTTCTTTTCCAGATAATTCGTCGAAAGTTTTGTTTTGGACTTATGTCGATTACATTCGAGAAACGACAGTATTTTAGACAGATGGGTGCAGGAACTATTTGATACAGACGGTAAGTTTTGTTTTAATCTATTGCTTTAATTTATCGAGAGAAAGATTTCATTAAGATACTATTAAGTTATCGAGAGAAAGTGTTTTTGCCTTGCTTTAAACCATTAAATCACATTAAGGGTTTAGCATTGTTTTACACCGTTAAGATATAGATTAAAAACGCAATCATTCTCACAGAGGTCTAGATAATGGAGGAGTATACAGCTCTTATCTCACCTTGTCTCTCTTGTCATCCAAACAACCCTGTGATGTTGGTACTCAAAAGAATCGTCCTATTGAGACGATTCTTTTGAGTACCTACTTCATAGAGTTAGACGGTAAAATAAGGATTTTAGAACGTAAAAAACTCCCCTTATCTAGAACTCTGAATTTCTGCTCGATGAAGTATTATTTAAGCGTAGTAATCAGCCATGTTAAAGTTGTTCTCATTTGGATTTGAGGCTTGATTATCCCACCTCGAGGCGGTCATTGCATGGCAACGGTAGATTGATTTAACGCCCTTTTCAACAATCTGATAATCTGTCAGTCATATCACGGCGGTAAAGTTTGCCTACCAATGTGTTTTCTGGCTTTCTAAAACAATACTCTACACAAAAATCGTTCCAAGCAACTGGCTGCTTTTTCCACAACTCATGGGCAAAGCACATATTCCAACTTAGTATTGGTTAGTCGCTGAAGAATCATGGCTTTATAAATGTATTGATGTAACCAGTTTAAAACCCCTTTCCACATACAGACGCTATCTGGCGTATCTGCAGCGACTTTTGATAATAGCGTGCATAATGAGCAACTCCTCCGTTTGCCACAACTTTTTGAATTTGTATCAGTGTATTATCTTTCATTTTTAGAGAGTTTTTAATTTTTTATCAAAATGCTATCCAAGTAGTCTGCTGCAGATTCGTTGTATGTGGGACATTTAAATTTACGTAATCCCCCCCATAAATTAATATGTTATATTTTACCTTTTCTATTCCAGGTGACGGTTATATAACCCAGGCAGAGATGCACTATTTTGTTGGAAAACACAGCGGTTTTTATTCATCATAGACCATTAAATTACAGTTACGGGTTGTGCAAGTAAACACAAAAACACTAGGGTGTTATTAAAACTGCCTGAAGTTCCTCAAATTGCAGCTGTAAGATACATGCTTAACTATAAATAGCTTTACGGTATATTTCACCATCGACTTAACATAAACGATATTACGGAATCTACGGTACGAGGAATTTGAGATACGCGATGAGAACTATTTCTTGTATGATGTATATATATATGAGCCACTGCTAGCGATTTGACACAGGCTCTCACCAGAGTCTTCACCGTTCGGATGTATGCTACCTAAGTGCATCTTCTGACAAAAAACTGGAAGCATAGTAAAAACAAGTTTTATACCAATATAACTTTAATGATGTCATTAACATTCCAAATTGCTTTACGCATCTTAATGCATCTGCGTACAGTGAATACTTAGACGAGCCTTAGCATCCGCACTGTCTCTCCAAAGTCTTCATTGTTCGTCTACACGAAATGCTGTCATAGCTGATTCTTTTGAGAAAAAGCTCGAAGTGAAGCCTCATTAGATTTACCTCAACTTACAGAGATACAATAAGACCCCAAATCGGTAAACGCATCGTATTTTTCTTGGCCTTTTTGAAGAAAGCGTAGATTGTGTATAAGCACGAACACTTGTCTGATCTTTAGTGCTTGCTCTGAAAAGACACAATAAGGAGATCATCTAATGTGGAATGTCGTTAAAGCGAGATTTTGATTTAATGTTTATATTGTCGTGTATTTATTATTATAAAAATCCAATTACAACTCGCTTCGAGGAATGTAGAACTGAGTCAAAGTGTATTTTTTGACGTGTCCAGTCTGTAATCACCAGCTTATGATTGGTTGAAAGTATTCTCACTTCCAAAACATAAGATGCAGACTGAAAACATTATGAGAACATGAAGAATCTGTTCAAAGCCAACAGTGTCTGCCTCTCTCACAATAATTTCAATTATCTGAATTCTGCATCATGAAAGCTTAGGTAGAAAAGAGATGGCATTACAATAAAAAGTTAAAGCTTCAAAATGATTTTAGAAATCCTGTCATTTTATGTTGTATATATGTTTTTATATAAATTAAGTAAATTGTTTATCTATTCGCATGTGTTGTGATAAAAATTGATATTTATTTATGTGTTGATATATTTATATTTGCTTTGGAAAACAAAAATTTAAAAAAATGTTGATGATGTTACGTCCGGGTTACTACACCCTTGTTCCATGATCTTCTTATAAATTTCGGTGAACCAATCATAGGTAATTTCCGCCTTGTGTAGAGCCAGATCATCAATTTGATCAGGTTTCGAAAACTTTTCCCCAAACAGTCACAATTGTAATCATTTCGGTTCGAGACGGAAATGAGCCGTCCCACGAGAAAACCGACATTGTAAACTTTCTGTAAAGTATCGATTCGGATCAGCCTAAGAATGCCGCGCAGGCTAACCCGGACAGACACTTTCCGCCTCCTGTGGATTGTAAATAATTAATCTATACCTATATTCCCCTGAGACAGAATGTGTCGGCCCGGATTAGCCTGCGTGGACTGTGCAGGCTGCTCTGGGTCGATACATTACGCAGTGTCCATAATGTTTGTTTTTTCGTGGATCGGCTCAAATGTGTTTTCACTGAGTGAACACTAACAGTGGAAATACAGTGGAATCGCGATAACTCGAACTCGAAAGGGATTAATAAATTACTTCGATTTATCGGCGTGCTCGAGTCAACGCTGGATGTGTGCTTAAATCGCTTTTTTTTTCATTAACAGTTTCGTAATTCACTATTTTCATTATTAAGTGTTTGTGTCGAAAAAGAAACCCAGTGAAAAATTGATATCAAGATAACAGCACATCAGTAGTTCTGATTACTAGTATCAAAATTGCTGCTTCACTGTTTTTCCATAGACAGACATGTTCCGAGAGACAGTTCGAGTTAAAAGAAGTATTCGAAATTTACTATGATCGAGTTAAAGCGATTCCACTGCAGCTCTCTAGTGATTTATTGTTATGTGTTTAACGCAGGTTTAAGCAATTGTTCAGATATCACATCGTTTCCTAGGTTAGTTACCAGAACTAATTATCCATTTATCCTGAAACCAGCCAGTCTGTCGTAATTCTTTATCCACAACCCTGGGCAAGAAGGAGGGCAGCCATATCTACCATTTTTAAGTATTGGGTATGAACCCGCGACCCCTCCCGCTACTGGGGCGGACACTCTACTACCACTACACCATCGAGGTGGAAAAGCTCTTTAATGATAGGGATTATCAGTATCTTCCTTCTAAACAAATGCTAGTTATGGCTTGACCAGGATTGCGGGGTTAGCATTACGACTGACTCGCTGGTGTCGGGATAAATGGACCAGTAGTAGGCCTACTGGTTACCTTCCGAGGAAACGCCGTGATATAACTGGTGAACATTTGTAAAACCCCGTGCAGAAACAACAACAAAAAACAACCAACCCAATCTGAACGGAAAACGTTTCTGTCCTGTTCATGTCATGCTTTCACTTACCGAGGAATGTGTTGAGACTGGATGAAAACGGAGCAAACAGTGGACATTATCAATTGAGATTGATTGATTGGGGTTTAACGCCGTTTTTAACAATTTTTCAATTATATCACGGCGGCCAGTTCACCTACTCATGCAATTCCTAGTTTTCTCACACCAGTACTCCACACAACAATCTTCCCAAGCAACTGGCTGCTTTTCAACATAGACTTAGCCCATTGGTGGAAGACGAATGACGCCTGTCGCATTGACCTTTGTCAATCCTCGGAATGAAAGTTGGTCGAGCCGGGATTCGAACCAACAACCCCTAGACTGACATCCCGCGTCGCTACCGGGGCTTGACTCTCACTGTTGAAACAGTGTGTTTATAGAGAATCAATCCACTGAAATATATCAGTAATCTATTGAAAAAAAAATATATATGAACTGTTCCACGAGAAAACCAACATGATGATCTCTGCGTATTGTAACGACCCAGATCAGCCTGTGCAGTCCGAGCATGCTAATCCGGTCCGACAAATTCCGTCTCATTGGGATAGAGGTATAGAGTAATGATTCCTGAAACAGAATCCACAGGAGGCGAAAACTCTCTGTCCGGGTTAGCCTGGGCGGCATGCTCAGGCTGATCCGGGTCGAAATATTAGGCAGAGTCCGCAATGTTGGTTTTCTCGTGAAACGGCTCATATACAATACAATTCTGACAAACACAGTTTATATAGAGAAGATAACTTGGATGAGCAAGGATATCTGTATGTGATGGATGCTCTGCGAAAACCGATATTAAGGTATATTTGCCAAATTAAGATCCAAATCAGACATCGCACCCGTCCTGTATGATCTTGCTCTGCACTATTCGCACAATAATCAAGAAAGCTTTGTAAAACAATAGATTTAAATATTTATGGATATGCGGGCAGGTCTTTTTCCATACGTTGGTTTTCCTGGAGCACGTGTGATACTAACGCTAGGTTTGACTTCCGGGAGCGAATGATTTAATGCCCGTTGACATCAAAGCTCATTTTGAGTGCTTAAGTAAAACCATTAATAAAGATTATATATGTTCGAAACTAAATCCGGCAATTAAAACATAAACAATATGACAAGTAAGTTAAACATTATAAAACTATCGTAAAACAAAAACAAGTAATCTTAAAACATAATTAGAGTCCCGCGAGTAAACCAACATGGTCTATCCCCCTGAGACGAAATGTGTCAGCTCAGATCAGTCTGCGCGGACTGCGCATGCTGGTCTGGGTCGATGCATTACGCAGAGGCCATAATGTTTGGTTTTCTCGCGGGACGGCTCATTATATCTTTTTAAAATAATAATAATTTCCTAGAGTATCGCTCATGTACATTTGCTATATTTACGATAAGGTCGGTTTTGCTGAAGCAAACAGATCCTTTCAAGTTTCCAAAGATCAAATCTCTTTTATTGTTGGTTCAACGAATGCTAAACTCTCCCCTATAATGACATATATGCATACATACATTGCATCGGCAAAGTGCATTGCCTTTAGCCATTTACAATTGAAATATGGCAAAGACAGACAAGTGAATAAATATGAGTAACAAATACACAAAGGAGAACAATAATAAGCGAGGAATGGAACAATCATTTAAAGAGGGTATTTCATGTGTAGGCATTTCCATTGGGTATACAAATTCAGCGAAGGAAAAGGAGTATAATAAGGATAAGTTAGTTATATAACTCGTTGTAACTGAATGGACTGTGTGTGGCCTACGCTTTAATCATATTACCAATCAGAAATCCTTTGGGAATTTCGGTGGTCTGGCCGAAAACAGGGTGAATGAAGATTATGCTAAAAATTACGTCGGAGCATATACACACGAGTATTCTAAGCGGATTGATTTATTGGAGTTTAACGCCGTTTTCAATGGTATATCAGTTATGTTACGGCAGCCAGTTCACCTAATATAAGGTTCATGACTTTCCACACAACATTTCCCCAGGTAATATTTCCAATCAGAAAGGCTTCACGTTACACAGTTTTGATACAATACCAAAATCAAATTGATCACCAAATTTCGTCGCTTTTGATAGTTATTTGTCTGATCAGAAAAAATAAAAATACGTTTTCGCGAGGTAAATATCAAACACCCCCATCTCCCCGACATTCTATGTTAAATTTCGATTTTTAAACAGTTCTTATTTGTGAGCCGTGTTTTGCATGCCGATTTTAAAATGTGTAATATCATGTGAAAATAAGTATTGCATAACGTAACGTAATGCATTTCAACACTTTTCTTATATTTATTACAAGTGCTGAACGAAATGGCGTCTTTATATTACAGGTTATAACAAGTATTAACATTACGATTTCATTTATACGAAACCAGACGAAATTACGTCTGTGTGGTGATGATGTTACACTGCACTCGTGTACACTGATATTGCGATATGAAAAGGCACCAAAATACTCGAATTAAACGAGTCATAAAACAGATTGTACAAGGGTTTTAAATGTGTATAGTGAAGACTGAGACGAGCCTCTTTATCAACACAGTCCCACCATAATCCTTTATTAATGTTATACAGTCAAACCTGTGTTGAAGGACCGTCCATGTGAGGAGAACAATTAGGGCTTTTATTACAGCGTCATTTATGCAGAAAATGAGTATTTGGGAAATCAAAAGTGGTTGCTTTAGACAGGGAATTGCTAAACAATGGTGGTCTTTAACACAGGTTTGACTGTACATACATACATGCACCTTCTGACAACACAAATACATGAAGTAAAGTCCGACTAATAATATGCCAATATGTCTTTACATGATGTTAAATCGGAAATCCCTAGACGAGGGTCGTATTTAGGCTGGCAGTGGGGACGTGGGTCAGACCGTGCATAGGCACATGATCGCCTGAGTCTGCTCCGTTCACACGTGCAACAGGACACCATCTGTATCTGCGTTGAAAGACACTTAATGACCGGTGCTCTGTGAAAAACAACCTAAGCATAAAATATTACATATATGGAACACAGCAGACTAGCGCACTCGCGTTAAAGAATCCAAATGCCTACTGCTTTTTCAGAAGTTTTTTGAAACATTCTATGACTTAAAGGCGGAAAGTGTAGAGCCATATCAGACTGAGCGGATGCTCTTAGTGATCTTGGTCTACACTTGTAGCACATAGAGTGCCGGTCAAATCCACTCGTGTCTGTTACACTATAACTCGCAGATAACATCGATAGTTACGACATCAAATTATGACGTGTTGGCTGCGTTGTTATTTCCCGCTATATCGTGCGATTTTCAAACCTGATTGGACAATACCGAACGTAAACCATCATTCGGATGTTTTAACCCCTTGAATGCTGATTTTATTAAATAGACTTACCCAGTCTTGCATTTAAAACAATCAACATTGATCGTTTATGCTTAATTTTAACTGGGTAGACATACCCAGTAAGTCAAATTGTGTACATTTTCATTGACTTTCAATTGACTGTTCTTCAACATTTACTGCCAAAATAGTGTTGAACTATTTATTACTTACTTTGTTGTCACTATTAGCAATATTTGCAGAAGTTTCAACATTTCGAAATTTCGATCTCCATCTCGAGTTTAGGCACCTTTAAACCCATAATGTAGACTGTTTTATAGGATGGTTGTTCGAAAACTAGCTGCAATTGTTGATAGGATCTACTAAGTTAAAAGTACGTAATGTGTTAAACTTAATAAACGCACAACGCGCACACTTGACTTATCTTTAGTCCGCATTATTACAGGAGTTTCAATGACGAAACGTAATATCTTTTTCAGGTGTTAGTTTCTCAGCTGTTGTGCTATTATGCAATAGAAACAATTTATCAAGTTTAGAGTTCAATTCCATTTACAAAGCTTCTTTAACGCTAAAACAACAACTAAGATTTAAGGTCAGTACATTCTGGTGTTGAAGAGATACATGTAGGTATCAAATTGTCCAGTGCTAAAAAGAGCAAATGATTTACAAATATTTTAAACATTACTCCTTCAAGGTTTCTACAGAAGACAACAATTTGCAGCTAAGAAGAGCAAAAGATTTACACAGATTTTACGCATAACTCCTTCAAGGTGTCAACAAAAGACAAAAAAAATAAGATATGTCAGTGTTTTCCATTTTTCATGGCGCATTGTTTTCCATTTAACCGTGGCCTAGTGGTAAGCATCGGGGATTTGGAACCCGGCGTCCCGGGTTCGATCCCTATTCACGGCGTTGTGGTCATGGTAAAGTGTACTTGGGCAAGGCACATTTCCGAGCTTACTACTGGTTTGATTACCCAGGGATCACGAATCACGAGTAATAATGATATAACTTGAATAATGTTGAAAAACAAGTGTAAACGCCGATAGAGAAAATGTGTCACTGATGCGACAGGAAAACAGTGATGACACATACACGGTAGGATGTTGGTCATCTAAAGTGTCTTTAGATTATAAGTCTTAAAAGTTGTTAAATATTTAGAGAATGAATGTGCTCGCTTACTGTTTAATTTCAGAAGACATATTAAAGGCTTAACCCTTTCCCACATGAAACACATCTGCAGCAGACGTCTTTGAAAACATATTGTCAGAAGAATGACAAATCTCTAAAAACGAAAATTTAATTATTAAATATAGTAGAAAACATTGTGGCTACTTACTAAATTGCTCATAATGAGCAATTTCTTGATTTGTCACGATGTCTCAAAAGTCGTCTGCTGCAGATGAGTCAGAACGCGTCTGTACGTGGAAAAGGGTAAATACTTGAGTCATGACATCCTCAAACAGTGCAAGCTCAAACAAGCATTTGGATCTGCAAAGTCTCACCACTAATGTTGACCTATTTTGATTTGCGCTTTCCCACATACAGGCGCTTTCTGACGCCTCTGCAACAAGACGTTCTTTTCAGTTTTCTGCCCAGATATTTGGGTCATTTCAGGCGAAAAGGATCACATACATTTAACACACGACACGGTAGGATATTGGTCACTTGGATTTAGCCGGGCCCCGGTATTTCAGTCGTTAGCGTCGCGGGCTGTTAATCAAAGGGTTGAGAGTTCGAACCACAGCTCGACCAACCTGCATTCCGACATTTGACAAAAGTCACACTGACAAGCGTCATTCGTCGTCCACCATTGTGCTAAGAATGTATGTGGAAAAGAAGCCAGTTACTTGGTAAGACTGTTGTGTGGAGTACTAGGGTGGGAACTGGCCGCAGCGATATGACTGAAATAAAATGTTAAAAAAGGCGTTAAACCCAAACCAATTAATCAATCAATTGAATAAGCAACCAGAGAACAAGCATTTACACTTGCATATCTCTTTTCAAAAAGTAGCTAACGTAATGATGCCACAATAACCCTTTTCGCCCGACTCGAAACGGCAGTAAACGGCCAAATATTGAAAGCCGCGAAAAAGGATCGAAAAGAAAAGGAATTTCAATTGGCGATAAAATACGTTTGTAGGGATTGTAAATATGCACTCGTACCTGCTCTAACTTTGACAGGCTTTAACCCTTTCTCTAACCCTCAGACGGCGTTTTGAAAACTTGTGTCACCATGTATTCAACTCTATTCAATTATTGCATTTCATTAAAAGGGAGTTTCCAATTATTTTGGGTATGTTTTCAAAGTCGTCTGCTGCATATTTGTTGTATGTGGGAAAGGCCCCTTTCCAACTTGCATGAAAAGATTCAACGTATCTGCAGGATAAGAATTTTGAAAATATCATAATGAACAATTTATCATTTTGCCACAATGTTTTCAACTCTTTTCATTAAATTTAATAACTTCCTCAAAAGAGATTTTTCATATATTTTTGCATAGATGTGTTCAACGTCGTCTGCTACAGATTTGTTGTATGGTGAAAAGGGTAAACCCTTTCACTGGATCAGGTAATAAACGGATTTCTACAAACAATGCAGATTCAGGTGAGACAGCTCGTAACGAGCCTGTCTGTTCTGAAGTGTGCATGGTTTGCTACTAACCATTCAATTTTCCTGTTGGTCGAGAAATGTAGCGGTTCATTTTTCAACATGGAAGAGTCGACTTCATGAACTTCGGCAGTTAAAGATTTAATAGCCTTTTTGAAGATTGATAATATTCAATGAGTAAAAGTGTACGTTTTGAAATATTTGAACAATGTGGGTTTTTTTTACCGTGATAAATTATAATTGCTTTCATAGTAATGAAATTCGTATCTGCGATGAGAAATCATACCGGCACACTTTCGTGTTTTAATATATGAACTTTGTGTTGGAGATATCGTTGCTATATTGAATCTCCCTCCTCGGTATTCTTTGCTTGAATTGTATTTTACCCGGCTTTCAACAATTGATTAGTTATTTCGTGGCGTTTTATTGGTAAGTTAATAGTTCGTGTAAAACTTGTCCATTTATTCTGACACTAGCAGTCGCAATGCTACTACCACAATCCTGAGCGCCGAGGAGGGAAAGCCATTACTACCAATTATGGAGTCATTCGTATGAGCCAGCCGGGGATTGAACCTTCGACCTCCCGCATCCTAGACAACACCCCTAATGCTGTTAAACAGATATAACACAGCACATCCTTTGTGGTAGACATTGGTGCAGTGGTAGAGCGTCGGCCATCGTATCAAAGCTGCCAGGTGCGTATCTAGTGTTGTGCCGATTCCGAGTTTGGAAGTTTAGAAACAAACGTCGGTAGTACTGGTTATGTCTCGAGGAAACAGATAGTGCGCGTGTCTATACTGGTAGGGGCAGGTAATCTAGACTAGGTAAGTTAATAGTTCATGTACTACTTGTACATTTATTCTGACACTAGCAGTCGTAATGCTACCCCGACACTGTTGACCGCCTTGAAGGGATAGCCAGTACTTCCTATTATTAAGTCATTGGATTGAGCCAGCCGGGGATTGAACCCTCCACCTCCCGCACCCGATATGGTAGCTCTACGACAGCACTATTAATGCTGTAAAAAAGATCTAACACAGCACATCATGTGTGGAAGACATTGGTGCAGTGGTAGAGAGTCGGCCCTCGTTTCATATTCCAGGTGCGTATCCCGTGTTGTGCCGATTCCGATTTTGGAATTTTAGAAACAAACGGCGCGAGTACTCCAGGAAGCAGATATTGCATGTGTCCATGTATGTTGAAACAAACGAAAAAAAAATCGCCCATTTTATGGAATATGTGAAGATAAAAACAGTTTAATTAATACTCTAAGATAACTTTTCTGTTTACATATTGAAACAAACCCATAGGAATATGTTGGAAACACTATTCGACATGACAAGGATAACATATGTAACAACTCCCTGGGTGTATTCGACTTATCAAAATATTGATAGGAAAGGAGAATATTCTTATTATGAAAAACTGCACTTTGTTTCACAATTTTGTTTGTTATATATCCAAAACTTTTTTTGCAAGGGAGGGAGAGCGTTTGATTATAATTTATCTCCGTTTTGTCAGATGCTTTATATTTATTACTAGATTAAATGAATAAAGTATATAGAGTTAAGGCAAATACCTTGTAAACATATTATGAAACAAGAACCGTGCGACTGGGTCATCAAATCTATGAATCATATACTGTTGTAGTAGTTCATTTGTTTTGTTTTTGTTTTACGCCGATTGTTAACCCATTGGAAGAAATCGGTAGTGGAATGCAATGTGTTTTGAACCGGTAGGTGATTGCATGTGTGTTTAGAACAGTGGTAGTGGAATGCATGTGTGTTTAGAACAGCGGTAGTGGATTGCATGTGTTAAGAACAGCGTAGTGAAATGCATGTGTGTTTATAACAGCGGTAGTGAAATGCATGTGTGTTTAGGAAATCGGTAGTGGAATGCATATGTGTTAAGACTAGCAGTTGTGGAATGCATGTGTGTTTAGAACAGCGATAGTAGAATGCATGTGTGCTTGGAACCGGTAGTGGATTGCATGTGTGTTTATAAGCGATAATGGGTTGCATGTGTGTTTAGAACTGGTAGTGGGTTGCATGTGTGTTTAGAACCGGTAGTGGGTTGCATGTGTGTTTATAACTGGTAGTGTGTTGCATGTGTATTTGGAACCGGTAGTGGGTTGCATGTGTGTGTTTATAACTGGTAGTGTGTTGCATGTGTGTTTAGAACCGGTAGTGGGTTGCAGGTGTGTTTATAACTGGTAGTGTGTTGCATGTGTATTTGGAACCGGTAGTGGGTTGCATGTGTGTGTTTATAACTGGTAGTGTGTTGCATATGTATTTGGAACCGGTAGTGGGTTGCATGTGTGTTTATAACTGGTAGTGTGGTGCATGTGTATTTGGAACCGGTAGTGGGTTGCATGTGTGTTTATAACTGGTAGTGGGTTGCATGTGTGTTTATAACTGGTAGTGGGTTGCATGTGTGTTTAGAACCGGTAGTGTGTTGCATGTGTGTCTAGATCTGGTAATGGATTGCATGTCTGTTTAGATCCGGTAGTGGCTTGGATGTGTGTCTAGAGCCGGTGGTTGGTTGCATGTGTGTTTAGAGCAGCGATAGAGGATTGAATGTGTGTTTTCTGAGACGTCAGTTGCCTTTATTTTCTAGATTTTTTTTTATAGTTACAAACAAAGTACAGCCTTGGTCAATTTAAATAGAAAATGTCTTCTATGTCGCCCAAAAGCCCTGATAAATCCCGATACCACTCTATATCCCCTTCTATAACCGTAACTGATTTAATCCTTAGTGCTTTAGCGGAAAAAGCGGATGTTTCTTACGGCGATAGAGGATTGCATGCGTGTTAAGAACAGCGGTAGTGGAATGTATGTGTGTTTTAAGCAGCGGTAGTGGAATGTATGTGTGTTTACAATAGCGGTAGTAATGCATGTGTGTTTAAAACAGTGGTAGGGGAATGCATATGTGAATAGCGGTTGTGGAATGTGTTATCCTTCGACAGGCTATTTCGCTATGCAGCGAAGGCTACAGCCACGTTTCAACTACGAATATATCACCGGACAGAAAGGTACACCCTAACCGGTTCAGTTGGCAATTAAGACGCTATTATTCCGGCTGTGACCGGTCCAGAAGCCCATTTAACGCTAGTAACACGGCCATAATGGCCATACCGTGATAGCCCAGACATTTTACCGTCTCGGTGATAGATAACCGCCTTAAGATGATGCCTTTAAAAGCAGAGAGCAAATGCTCTCATTTCACTCCACTACGGCCCGGAAAATGTGTCCCGCAATAACAAAATACCCCTTATGGTGATCAATAATAGTGACTGTACGTATAACTTAAGGAGGGGAATCATAATAGGAAAACATTCTAATATTAACGAAGTGAACGTAGTTTCAGCTGATGTGTGCGACACTCAGGCAAGCGTTCCACGAGCAGAGCTCGATAATATCGAAAAACAATGTCAGCCGGGAACGGCAGACCGAATTAGGCATTTGATTGAGCGTAATCTCGACATTTTTGCTCAAAGTAATAGGGATTTAAGTCAAACTGATACCTTAATGGTAAAGCTTGATACCGGAAAGGCATAACCTATCAAGTTACGTGCCTACCCCACCCCCTTGAAAAACCTCAAATTTATTTCAGAAGCAGTTGATTCTATGCTCGACGCGGATGTGATACAGCATTTGCATATATCGGTGACGTAATTGTCTTCTCCAAGGATTTGAAATCGCATGTGCGACATGTCCAACTAATTTCCGACAGGTTTAGACAACATAATTCAAAACTTAAATTAAAGAAAGGCTCCTTCGCTCAGATTTGGGATTTAAAATTAGCAGTAAAAGGATAAGTCCAGATCAAGACAAAATAAAGACAATTAGGGAACTTACGAGCCCGATAAATGTAAAAGAGGTTAGGTCTTTAATAGGTATGCTTTCTTATTATAGGAGGTTTATTCCTAGTTTCTCCGCGGTGGCCGAGCCGCTTTTTTCCCTTATAAAAATATGCGAAATTTAAATGGAGGATTTCATGAAGAGTTTTCAACGATTGAAAGATGATCTATCGGTTATTGGGATTCGCTAGGTTAGGTATCCCTTATTGTCAGGATGTTCGGTCTGTCTATGTGTGTGTCTGTCTGTCTGTCCAAATATTTGTAAAGCACAGCTCTACAGCCAAAACTGACGGATCGATTCCAATGAAACTTGGTGAACAGGTGCCAAATAAGCTCAGGGTGTGCGCGTTTGAGTTTCGTTGCTAAGGACCCAACAGTTGCTATGCAGCTAGCAAAAAAGCGCGTTTTAAGAGCTGAAACTTCGGTTATAGATACCTCAAGATATTTAGAAAAAACGTATCTGTTACGATTTTTGATTTAGGCCTTTGTTTTCAAATGATAGCCTTTCAAACATAGCCATTGCTATGCAGATAGCAAAAAAAACGCGTTTTAAGGACCCAAATCACTTTTCTATCTTCTCCTACAGTTTTAATTGTAGAGAGCTGAAACTTCAGTTATAGATACTTCCAGATATTTAGAAAAAACGTATCCGTTACGATTTTTGATTAAGGCATTTGTTTACAAATGATAGCCTTTCAAAAAGAGGGTATTTTTACAGTTGTTTTTCACTTCATTCGCCCTTAGCGCTGCAGTGGTAGTATTCGATAGCGATTTTATTGCACCATCTCATAGAGCTATCGAAGAGCTACAACACGTTCGTTTACGTCATTGAACTCCGAGATCGGGTTTCCGAGTAGAGCCGGAAGTTTGCGAAATATGCAAAGGCGAAAATAACCAAGTGGAAAGTCTTGGGTGTAGACGGAAGCGTCTTGGCATGGTGACAAAACAATGCCATCACATCCTGAATAATGAGTGACCCTCCAAGATGTGCCATTTGGAAGGACCTTGCGAAGGAAGTTGAACAGCCAGCATCCACCCTTACTGAAAAGAGGGGTGACGCTATCAACCAAGCAAACAAATCCCGAAATGATGGTAATCATACATCACGTGGAGAACTGGTTAATCAAGTCTGCCGCAAGAAATATACCAGCCAACAACAACTAGCGAAAGCAATGAATGAGAAAGTACAAGTCGACAGGCAGAGGTCAGCAAATGTTGAAACCAATAGGAAGAGTTCTGATTGGGCTGTATTCCCAGTGAGGACAGTTGGGTTCAAGGACATGCTCTTGATATCTTGTAATGGAGAGGAGATGCCTGTGCAGACATAGTGAAAGGTATTGTGTTAAATTTACATGGCGTGCATGCTGCAGATGCAGTGTATCACCAAGTGAGCAGCGTCAATTTCCGTACCAAGAAGCAAATGCCAGCAGATCATCATACCAGCGAAACTGAGGTCAAACAATCTAAACTGTGGTCGGCCACAAGGCAAAGAAAGAGTCGATGTATTTCTGGAAGTTGCGAACTTCCATGAAGAACATGACGATGAACAGATCATGATCGATTAGCCGGATGGAAAACAACCTCAAAGGCCTAGAACTTTAAGCATATGGCTACACTCATATGAAATCCAAACTAAAGGAACATTTTGGTAACAAAATCATTCAAATCGAGATAAATGGGAATAAAAATGTGCTTACCGTTAGAAGCACAGCCAAAGCATTCCTTCTTGACTTTTATGGTCACAGGAAAGCTGATTTCGATACAGAGAAGAAGAAGATCACCTTAACTGCATGGAGAGCCAAAAGTTGTGGCTCTCCGTCAGCGGCCTGGAATTCCAGAAGATGTGGCTTTCCCTCAGCAAAAGATGCAGATTAATAGGAAATCACTAATGCAAAGATGACATTAGATGAAGATACTCCAGCTAGAGATGGAATGGGAAGCCCTGGTCTATATGAAGTTGCTGTCCTCGAAGCACATGTGATGGAGGGATCATTGCCTGCAGAGGAGGCCTGTCGGGCTGATGTTGTCCTCAGAATAAAGGAACTGCTCAAAAACAACATTGAATCGCTGAAATTCTCTGGTAGGACTGCTGCACTCTGGTTGCAGTCCATGGATATGGTAGACATGCCGCGCAAGAGACGAGCAGGTGGGAGGACTGGAGCAACCGTGTTTCTTAATGAGGACATGCCTGTTACAATGACGAAAGATGAGTTCCTCGCAAACAACACAAACACGCAACAGTTCATCAGCATGCTCGGTGGCCACCTGCAGAAGACAAACTATCAGACGTATCATGCACCAGGTGATGCTGACCTCCTCATGGTGCAGAAAGCAGTGGAGTATGCCACCACAAAAACACTGTGCTCATTGGTGATGTTACATATCTGCTCATACTCCTCATCTACCATACCAAGCTCGAGTCACATGACCTCTTCTTCCAACCTGCCAAAGAAGAGCAGGAAGAACCCATGTGTCTGGAACATCAAGGCACTCAAGCAGCAGTGGGGTACCAGTGTGTGCACTCACATCCTCTTCATGCATGCGATCATTGTGTGTGACACTACATCCCGCCTGTATGGCATGGCATTGGTAAAGGAGCCGCCCTCAAGAAATTCATAACCAGTTATGACTTCCGTGAGCCAGCTACAGTGTTCGGCACACTGTCAGCTTCCCTAACAGATGTTGAGGCAGCAGGATAGAACGCTTTGGTGTGCCTGTACAAAGGGAAGCCTGGGGAGGGAATCAAATCACTACAGTACAACAGTTTTTATGAGAAGGTGGCTAATAGCACTTCTCATGTAAAGCCACAGAGCCTACCACCTACCTCAGCAGCATCAACAAATCACATTTTCCGTGTGTACTACCAGGTGCATCAGTGTAAGGCAACCGTAGATGAACTCCTGCCACAAGATTGGGGACGGAAAGATACTGATGGAATTCTATTCCCTGTCTAAACTGACTTACCACCAGCTCCACAGGAACTCCTGCAGGTCATCAGCCCGAGGTGCACATGCAAGAAGTATCACATTGAGTGCTCTGTTGCATGTAGCAACTGCAAAGGATCAGCGTCACCGGTGTGATAATTAATTTCTAGAGGCTGAATGTGATAACGATGAATTCGAAGATCATGAAAACAATGACTGAGCAACCAGACAATGTCTGACATTTTAACAATTTATGTTGCTTTGTATAGTATGATAGTGATGTTACTTTAACATATTGTCTTAGGAAGTACACGACTTTTTATTGTTATGCATTATTATTTGTGTTGAACATCAGTGCACTATTAAAGTATATATGTCAGGCCATTACAGTATAAATGGATGTAAATCAATTGGAGGTCTTATCTGAAGGCACTGGTCATAAAAATAATAAAATCAAACCATCTTCCTATGCACATATATGTATAGCATTAACTATTGTGTTAGAACGTCGCTAAATATCCGATTATAAAGTAGCAACACGTGGTTCCAGAGTACGGTTAAGAAACCTTTTTTAAAATACTTTCCACCACTTGGATTTTTTATTTGTTATAGATGGAACTTGTATGAGTATTAATTATTTGTCAGATATGCTGCAATTTGTGTGAGGTTAAGCCCTTATTTGTCACACAATGCCTGTACTATAAAAACCCTTTCAATCATACAACAACCCATTAGTAGACAACTTTGAAAACATGTCGGCAAAATATAGAAAATTTCTATAAATTAATATAGTTTATTAAATAAAGTAAAACACATTTTATCAAAGGAAGAAAGTGTTCGGCTTTACTAATTTCTCCTTTTGCAACATTGTTTTCAAAAGTCGTCAGTTGCAAAGGCGTCATTAAGTGTCTGTATTGTGTAAAGGGTTAACTTGTCATTCATGTATGGTTTTATAGACCTTTCTATGTTATTACAATGTCTGGGGCAACCCGTTCTTTTGATGTCAAACAAAAACCACGCATCCAGTCAAATTAACCAACAATATTGTAGTTATGGTCTCTTAACCCTTTCCCACATATAATAAATCTGCTACAGATGACTTTAAAATCATAATGACAGAAACCTGAAAAGTCTCCATTAAAGATAGCTTACTTGTTAAATAAAGTTGAAAACATTGTTGCCAAAGGAGAAATTACTCATCATGAGTAATTTCACCTTTGGCCGCAATGTTTACAAAATTCTTCTGTTGCTGCTATTGCGTCAGAATGCGTCTGCATGTGGGAAAGGGTTGGAAACAATGACCTATTTCTAAATAACCTTTGTCTGCTCTCTAATGAAAACAATCCGTATCCAATTGCACTCTTGGGAGTTAAAACGAAATAACGGCGTTTGTTGTGATAGTTTGGTGGTCTGGCCTTATCTGAAGGAGGATTCAACCGCTAACATTATACATGATTGCGTTATGTACATTGCTCCGTTAAATAACTTTATTTAGTCCCATTGGTGCTGCTCACCATGAGCCTTAACAGCTATGCACGATTGCGTTTATCAACATTGCTGCGGCAATACACTGTATGTACCTATATTGGTGCCGCTACGCCATGAAGCTTACCTGTTGGGCAAGATTGCTGCTACGCTATGAACCTTACCAGCTATGTACAACTGTGTTTATCTACATTGCTGCGGCAATTAACTGTATTCACATACATGGGTGCAGCTATGCAAGGAGCCATGGTGTGGCAATTAACTGTATTTACTTACATTGATGCTGCTATGCCATGCACCTTACCAGTTATATACACTTGTGCTTAACTTCATGGTACCTGCAATGAACTCTTTTTACTCTCGTTGGTGATGCTCACCATGAACCTTACCAACTATGCACGATTTCGTTTATCTACATTGCTGCGGAAATTAGTACTGCCAATTGCTGACTGATCACGTCCACCCTTATTATCACGACTATGTCATTTCACCTTTGCATTATCTAACGGTGATAACATCATATGGTAGCCGGTGATTTCGACCCCAAATATTTTAGACCCCAGTGTCGTAAGTGATTTCGACCCCACTTTTATTTTACCCTATTAACAGTCATGTTTAAATAATAAAAAATTTGATTGGCTATTTAATTATATTTAAATAATGATTAAATAAACGATCTTGATGTGTTATAAATAGTTGAGGATGACTTTGAAAAACTAATCAGATACCACACCAATTATTCTATGAATTTAAAATATTGGGGTAAAACAAGTAATCACAAATATTAATTCTAAAAACATATCAAATAAAAGTGATTCTTCAATGAAGTAGAAAACATTGGGGAAAAACAAGGCATTGATCATCCCTTTTCCACCTTTTTTTCAAACATGTGCTGCAGATTACAAAACAAAGTATACAATAAAAACATGATACGACTTTGAAAAACTTATCAGAAATCACAACAATTATTCAGTGAAGTTGAAAACATCGGGCAAAACGAGTTTTCACTAATACATAGGCCGTACACTTTGAAAACATCGTGTCGGGATAACAGTGTGGTAAAAGGAGAAATGTACATACATGATGAGAAAGGGGGAACTTTTACAGGCTGTATACTTTGAAAACATCGTGACATGATAACCTTGTGGTAATTGGAGAAATGTGGACACATGTACATACAGGGTGAGAAACGGGGAACTTTTGCATGGTATGTAGGCCGTATACTTTGAAAACATCGTGACATGATAACATTGTGGTAATTGGAGAAATGTGTACATACATGGGGAGAAATGGGAACCATTTACAGGATACATTTGTACTCTGTACAAGATTTACATGATGGGTAGGCCGTATACAATGAAAACACTGTGACAGGATAACAGCGTGATAAAGGAGAAATGTACAAACATAGAGAGAAGTCGGGACATTTACATAATATGTAGGCCGTGGTAACTTCCCATTTCGTCTAATCCCATTTGGTCTACTGTTTTTTGTCCCATTTGGTCTACACCCTAATTCCCATTTCGTCTACTGTTCATAACATGAATATGCAAAGCTTTATTTCTATGGAGCTTGCTAATTTATCTGACATTGACATTAAAGCATTTTAGCATTTATGCCTCATAAAATAACACATATTATCTTTAATTATCTTTCACACCTGAATGGTGTGAACACTTACTTTTGAGGGTCTCAACATAATGTAGACTAGGACTGGCTGCTGCAGTTTATACTGAACTGACAGGTAGTCTGAGTCTACATTAAAGATAAGATGATCTTAGTTTACACTGTTTGCAGTGTTTGAATGCCATCTCATTATTAACCCACATATTTTTAACAAAAGATGTTTGTCTTATTGAATAAGTGTGTAAGGGGCTGTCTGTCAACTTAAATATAAGTGAAGACGAAATGACACTGGGGTCCAAACTGGGTGTAGACCAAATGGGACAAAGTGCAAAAAGTGTAGACCAAATGGGAATAAACCGTAGTCCGTAAACTTTGAAAACATCGTGACAGGATAGAATTGTGGTCAAAGGAGGAATGCACATACATGGTGATAAATGGGAAACTTTTACATGATGGGTAGGCCGTATACTTTGAAAACATCGTGACAGGATAACATTGTTGTAATAGGAGAAATGTACAAACATGGGGATAAATTGGGACATGTACATGATATGTAGGCGGCAACAGTAGGCCGTATATGTGGTAAAAGGAGAAATGTGGACACATGTACATACAGGGTGAAAAATGGGGAACTTTTACATGATATGTAGGCCGTATACTATGAAAACATCGTGACAGGATAACATTGTGGTAAAAGGAGAATTAGGCAAGGTTTCATCTTTTAATCGTTTGTATGTATCAGGTGTTAATAATAAAGTTTTACATGTTTATATTAATTGCTTAATTCATCTCAATTAACAATAAGTTTCTTTAACTTTCTTTATTGCTTTAAATGTTATATACGATTAATTTCAGCGCAATTAACAATTATCTAATAGTAGTGTAAACAACAATTAAATTAACTATCGATTACAATAGACGTATTCATTAGGTATTTTAATACAATTATTACACCAACAATAACATTCATCAAGAACAACAAAATCGTACGTTTGCATGACCGAACTCTCCGTGTTTAACCCTTTACATGATAGAATACACAAATTAAAGGGATATAAATACATCAAATGTTGATTGATTGGGGTTTAATGCCGCTTTTAACATTATTCTCAGTCATATCACGGCGGTCACCTTCTCATGCGTTTCCTGATGTTTTCACACTAGAACTCCACACAACAACCTCCCAAGCAACTGGCTGCTTTTACGTATAGACTTAGCCCCTGTGTGGAAGACGAATGATGTATTGACTTGTGTCAAACGACGGAAAAAAGTGATCCGAGCCGCGATTTGACTCACAGCCACTGGATTGACAGCCCGCGACGCTACCAACAGAGCTTCCGGGACTCGACTAGGATACATTTAAAAAACTTTTCTAAAAAATATAACAATTACTCAAAACCACTTATTCCTCCTTTTTACACAATGTGTCGACCCTCTTCCAAAAATATTTTTTCAATATTCTGGATACCACACTATAAATTTACAACCATTTTACAACGCCTTGCAACTTTATTTCAAACATTTTCACTGACAGAAATTATCCATAGTTTTGTCTATATATTTTCCAATATGCCACTTCTCGTCTCTTTTCACCTCTGTATTCTCCCGGTTTCAAAATCCCAAGCATCCTTAAGTATTCAAGTAAAATATGTTTCATATATATGTACAGTTATAACTGAAACGATGCTGTAAAGGTCGCAAACTATCAACTAATCAATCAACTAATTGGAGTTCCTACCGAGTTAAATCAACGTTTAGATACAGATACAAAATAGGTCAATAGCTGTTAAAGACCTACATTCCACGAGAGACTTAAGTAGGACACTTTTTAATAGAAAATAATTTCTTGAGTATTCGACGTTTTGCTGAACGTTTAGTAAGTTCAGATGTTTAATACACATTAAGAGAGTAACTTATGGGATTTCATATCGGTGAAGTATTTATCTTAATGTCTAGTATTTATTATCATGTTATATTGTGTAACCCCAGGCTAAGAAAAGCTCCATTTATGGAATACCCCTGACATTTTCATTCATATTAGAAAGTTATTCTTATTTGTAATTCACATTGTCTAGTGAAGTTGTTGCTTTTCTTGAAGTCCTTCTTGATCAAAGACAGTTAAACGTTTTAACCAGTGGCCAGATTTTTGTATATATTTATTGTTGTTTTTTTAAAACATTTTTGTATTGTTAGCATGTGGTTAAAAGAACAAGCATTAGCTATGGACAATGAATGAATGTATATTGTTTCATGGCGCATCGACAGCTAAGGTCATTTAGAGCGCTTGATTATTATTCATGATCCCTGGGTAATCAACCCAGTACTAGGCTATAAAATGTGCCTTGCCCAAGAACACTCCACCATGACCGTAGTGCCTCAACCGGGGATCGAACCCGGGACCCGCATTTTTAAGATTTAATTTCTTTGTTTCATTTATTCCCCTTTCGTTCCTATCCACACATCGTAGCCATGATATGTGCGTAACTTGCATAAATTTCATTATCCCATCTGCACCTGGTTGACATAATCTTAAATCACCTTCCATCAGTACTTTCAGTACTTTGGATTAAGATAAGGAAGCGAGTCATTTTTAAGATATTTTTTCCTGTTGCTGTTATACTTTTATAGCCGTGTGTATTTTTAAAAATGTGTTATACCAAGATGTAAAATAGATTATGCCTTTTGTTGTTATACGTTTCTTAGCCGTGTGTGTTTATAAATGTGTACTTCATATTGGTTAATACTCTTTCTCTCTCTCATCTCTCTCTGTCTCTCTCTCTCTCTCTCTGTCTTCTCTCTTCTCTCTCTCTCTCTGTCTCTGTCTCTCTCTCGTCTGCTCTGTCTCTCTGTCTCTCTCTTCTCTCTCTCTCTCTCTCTCCTCTCTTTCTCTCTCTCTCTTCTCTCTCTCTCTCTCTCTCTCTCTCTCTTCTCTCTTCTGTCTCTCTCTGTCTCTCTGCTCTTCTGTCTCTCCCCCTCTATCTCTCTCTCTCATCTCTCTGTTCTCTCTACTCTCATCTCTCTTTTCTTCTGTCCCCCTCTCCTCTCTCTCTTCCTCTGTCTCAGTCGCCTCTCTCTCTCTCTCTCTCTTCTCTCTGTCTATCTTTCTCTCTCTCTCTCTATCTCCTCTCTCTCTGTTTCTCTCTCTCTCTCTCTCTCTCTCTCTCTCTCATCTCTCATCTCTCTCTCTGTCTCTGTCTCTCTCTGTATGTCCTGTCTGGTCTGTCTGTCTCTCTCCTCTTTCTCTCTGTCTCTGTCTCTCTCTCTCTCTCTCTCACTCTCTCTCTCTCCTCTCTCTCTCTCGTTCTCTCTCTCTCGTCTCTCTTCTCTCTCTCTCTCTCCTCTCCTCTCTCTCTCTCTCTCTCTCTCTCTCTCTCTCTCTCTCTTCTCCTCTCTCTCTCTCTCTCATCCCTCTCTCTCTGTTTCTCTCCTCCCTCCACCCACACACACACTACAGCCTAGTCTCGACTGTTATATGAGAGCAAATAAACTATAATAACAAGAAAACTACATAATTCAGTTAACAATGTTTAATATCTGTTAAAATATTGTTTGTAATATCGCGGATGTTAAACTCAGACTGTGCTACATGTTTGCGGACAGTGAAAGCCTCTGGACACTATGAGTTACACATGCTCCTCTGAGTATTCACTTCTCGAAAAACAACAAGACCCCTAATCGGCCATTACACGATTCAAATATATTCTTCTTTCCCACTTGCACTTTTGAAAACACTGCGAGGCCAAATTCACACTTACTTATAATGAGTCAATTTCCCATTTTCCCAAAATGTTTTCAATTCTTTTCAATACATGTAATTATACTTTCATTCAAAGATATGTATGATATTTATTTCGAGATTATTTTCAAACAACGTCTGATTATTATTGTCACATGAGGGACAAGGCCCATAGAGTACATAAATAAAGAAATCAATCATAGGACATCTTGTACGAACAGAATGTGAAGTCAATGCTCAGATTCTGACGTTGTTCTGACACGGGCCATAGAGTACTAATAAAGAACTACAATCATAGACCATCTGTACGAACAGAATTGTGAAGTACATTGCTCAGATATGACGTTGTTCTGACAAGGGCCATAGAGTACTAAATAAAGAAATACAATCATAGACATCTTGTACGAACAGAATTGTGAAGGTACATATGCTCAGATTCTGACGTGTTCTGACAAGGGCCCCTAGAGTACTAAATAACGAAACATACAATATAGACATCCTTGTACGAACAGAATTATGAAGTCCATATGCTCAGTTCTGACGTTGTTCTGACACAGGGCCCATAGAGTACCAAAATAAAGAAATACAATCATAGACTCCTTGTTCGAACAGAATTGTGAAGTACATTGCCTAGATTCTGACGTTGTTCTGACAAGGCCCAAGAGTACCTAAAATAAAGAATACAATCATAGACATCTTGTACTAACAGAACTGTGAAGTACTAGGCCTCCTCAGATTCCGACGTTGTTCTGATAAGGGAAATTTCATGCCATATGGCCCGCCGCTCTGTTTATCATGATTTGAAGAGATAGAGAGAGGTTAACAAAACTAGAGTAAACAGTGGCAATTAACACTATAAACCGGACACAGATGTGTCGGCTCATCTAAATAATATTGTTGTGCATTTTGACGCATCTACAGCAGACGACTCTTAAAACATTGTGGCAAAATGAGAAATTGCTGAAAATTGAGCTATTCCTCCTTTTGCCATAACATTTGCATCTACTACAGGTCTGATCAATACTATATACTGTTAACATATTCCTCACACAAGCTTGGTACAATTTTATGTCAACTTAAGTAAATCTTATAGACTGGACAGGTGGACCGATGTGATCTGAACCAACACAGTTCAGAATGCAATCTTCGATCCCTTTTCCATAATGTGGCTCAATTAAACATGCATAAATATTGGTTGAGTGGTATGTTGTAAGAATACTATTTTTAAACACACTAGAGTTGATTGCAAAACTTGTTGTTTGTTTATCAACAATCTTACTGCCAAATAAAGATTCCCAGGGGGTATAGTTAAATTCATCGTGTTTCACAGTGACACTATCAGGCTATATTCGTATCAGTCAATATTTCTAAATTGCTCAATGAAAAACATACACTGTATTAAGCTACACACATCTTTAATACAATTATTATATAGCTACGCAACAGCAAACAGAGCATATGCATTTGCGATTACCGTAGATCCAGACAAGACTATGCACTGTTCGTCAAAAGGTCATACTTTAAAGACAAATCTGACAATATATCTAAATGATCTGCGTTATGCGAAAACCAAGGCTTTTGCGGACAGTATAGATTCAGATCAAATTCGCAGAATCTGATCCGATCTAAACCGACCGTTAAGAAATCACTTAAATATTCAGAAACACCAGGAATGTATGAGATTCTTCAATATCTACACTGTTCACTATTACTTATAATCTCGCTTAAAGCTTCTGTCAACGTGTGTAACCTTTGTTGGATTTCACAGATGCACAGGTTGATCTGAACTTACACTGTCCGATTGCCGCCATTGTATCCTTTTCCCATGCACGGGCTCATGTCTTTATCCTACAGTTGTCCATGGATATGGTGAAGTTGTTTTACAGAGCGACGCACAAATGCTGATTTAAGCTAGTAAAGAAGCGTCGACAGATTGTTTAGATATAACTTGTCCCTTCATTTTCTTAGATGTGTGTCCACGGTTACAGCTCATTTACCCCCAGTATGTCTATTATCAGCGTCGATTTCATCAAGAAAACTATTTCATGTTTAAGGACTGGCAACTCCCATTTTTCCTGTACAATATTTGAGAATATTTTCGATAAAAAAAATGCAAACAATGAGCATTTACGGAGACAGCTCGG